>RZGM01000064.1:0-211681 GCA_027886205.1 Fusarium piperis | reverse complement strand
GATAATGATGCTATGAAGTGTTGATATTGTGTTCTTTGTTATAGCTGAAACCCGGCCCTTGATGGGATAACCGCGTAAAACAGATAGTGGAACACAGTCTTAATCAGAGGCTCTCTCCCATAGCGATGGTTTGTGGCATTGAATGCCTGGCCATAGACATTTCCCATTCAGTTTGAAGTTGCGGTCGTGATGCTATGCAAATCCCCATATAGATCTATCGTGATTCGACGCTGTGTGAGATGCCAACTCCTACTGCTCAGCCGTGGTTCACTCAAGTCTGACTCGTCATTCTAGGCCAAGTGAGCTTGGCAAGTGCTGGAGTTAAAGATAGATGGTGTGACTAAGTAAGCCAAAACTATGTTGAATCAAACTGAGGCTCTACTGTCTGACTGTTCTACGTTCTTCCGGAGAGTCATTTTAAGCGTAAAAGGATCAAAGACCTTCGGCGCCGTCTTTTCTTCAACCGTCTCTAATCCTAGACGATCTGTTTGCTACATCACCTTTTCGTGATTATCAGCAAGGTCGAATGCCGGCCTCTGTCAATAATGGTGTTGTTTGTCATTATTGTCAACAACTTCATATGGAGGCGCCACCAGGTTCACGCAGTAGTTGGGCCACACACATTTTAGGAGGCATGTCTTTCTTATCTCTAGGGGTTATTTAATAGAAGCAAGTAATTTTCCTTACTTATTTAGTGACTATTTGAAGAGCTAACGTCACAACCTTTCGCCAAGGCTTGCTAGACTGGCCGGAGTTCGAACCCTTTCTTCTCTTCTCCTTCCATCTCACGGTCTTTGCAATCTGGACATTCATCAGTCTTCCCATACAAGGGCAAGACCCTTCTGCAACTTCTATAAAGGCCCACTAGGTGATTTATTTTCCTTTCCAGATATTTGAGTGTGCAGGGTAGACACCTTGTAGATCCCGGAGCAGCCTTATTCGGGCAGTCGGCGCAGCTGCCCTCATTCTTCTTCCTGGAAGATCTCTCTTTGGCCTGGTCATTCTTTTTCTCTCTGCAGCATTCGCATAACTTAACATCGAGAGGGACTCTATTTTGGCATTTGAGGCACTTCTTTTCAGTTGGTGCGGGTTCCCCAAGCATTAGATCTCCTCTATTCGCCTCCTTGGCCTTCTCACTGGGTTCAGAGGGCAGAGGGGTTCGATTGGTTGTGGAACTCATCATCAAGGACTTGGTATCGTTGAAGGGTGTGCTTGGTTTGTTCGAATGAGGGCCAAATTCATCACCTGCTGGTACCCTATTTATAGTAGGGCTCCCTGTCGAAGTTAGACTTAATCAGGGACTTTTGAGACACAGTATCACCCAGACAGATGCCTGCTGTTAATCCATAACCACTTTCAGTCTTGATGCCGCAAAACATCACTTTTTGGTATCTCATGAATCTCGGCATAGGTCTGTCGCCGCTTTGGCATGGCTCACTGAATGGTCTTGGTGATCCTTGTCAGTGATCCCAGTGGACTCAAGGAGGCGATACACATGAGCCGACTATGCCGTCGCAGGATATATACCCTTGTAGCGGCAAGAACAGACACCATGATAGCTGCCTTGACCAGAGTTGTCTTAATTATTAGTTCCCATAGTTTCTGGATCACCCCTGTGTATTCCCTTGACCATGACCTTACATGGCAGGGCAACGAATGAACGGGCATGGGTTTACCCGAGTCCGAGGAAGGTTCGAGGTCTCCGTGAATGCCAAGCCATTTAAGGCACCAGTCAAATCTTATGGCTTCGCCAATAATATCGGCTTATCATCCTCTTCACCTCTGTCACGCCCGCCCCCGGAGATTTCCAGTCTGGTCATTGCCATACACATCATGAGTCAACATTCCTCAGGAAGCCTGCTGCTTCCGCCGGAAATATGGGACAACGTTTGCTCCTATCTGCCAAAACCGACCCTGTCTCGTCTGAGGCTCGTCTCCCCTGGACTTGACAATATTGCCCGGCCCTGGGTCTACAGAAACCTGCGTCTTGAGGGCTTTGGCAGCTCTGCCGAGCGCTTCATCGAGATCGCCAAGTCCCCCGGGCTTCGCAACTTGGTTCGAGAGCTCACGGTGGACACCTCAGCTGGCCCCGAGTTCCCATATAAAAGCAACTGCGAGTATCCATTCCCCACCTCCTTTTTGGACGCCCTGCCATACATACGCTGCTTTTCCCACCTCACGGCCCTCCACCTCCGATTCAACGAGTATTGTGGCGAGGATGATCGGAGAGGTGTTGGCATCGAGGAGACGTGGGAATTTCGATACGGGGTGCTCGAAACTGTGTGTCACTGCATCGCAGGCATGTGGACCCCTGATCAACAGAGAGAGATTGACCATAAGAGCGAGCATCAGTGGCATGATTACGACCGCAAGCAGCCTGACCCTGAGGATGATCTCGGCGTCCCGTTAGACCAAGCCATACACCTCAAGGAGTTCACAGTTACGAACCTGGCCGATTTCTACGACACTGATCTGGTTGCCTCGGGGGCCTTGAAGAAAATCATGTCCCTGCCGAGCCTGATCGACCTTAAGCTATTCATCACGACCGAGATGGACGATGGCATGAGTGAGAGCAATGTCTACTATGAAGAAAAGTACGAGTTTTTCGACCATCTTTCCGAAACGTGGCTAGCCCCTAGTATCAACGACAACTTGCGGGTTCTGTCGCTGTACTATAAGGAATACTGGGGCTGGCTCCCAAAGATGGACTTTCGCGGCATGGATTTCCCGCAACTGAAAGTGCTTGCACTCGGACACTACGTCTTCAGTCACGACTGGCAGGTTGACTGGGTTGCCTCTATTGGCCAGAAGAATGGAAGTGGTGGCCTGGAAGAGCTGTATCTCGATGACTGTCCCATTCTATTCGAGGCTCTCCAGGCGAGCCCATTGGATCAAAACGACCCTGGATATCCTCTTCTCAGCACCGTACTTGAAGAGGCGGATGACAAGATACACCAGTACCCGATGAGATGGCATCATGTCCTTTCCAAGTGGGCCACGTCTCTAAAGGCACTGTCAGTTTTCCGCATGGGCCATGGAGAATGGCACGAAGCACCAAGAGATACACTCGAGTCTGTCCTCAAATACTATCCCCAGGTCGACGAAGATGTCCTACGTTACCGCCTGTCCAACAACACCCATAGGAGCTTCAACTGTCCTGAGCCCCTAGACAGTGAATATGGCAGCGAGGATCCTGGCGAGGCGTGGGCATCGGGCAGGTATGTGGACGGTACCGGAATCAACGGGCGTAGAGCATACAAGCTGCAGTATATCGAGTACGATATCCATATAACTGGTTCGCCTTGGAAAGAGACATTTTGGTCTCGTACGTTTGACGAAGAGGGTTATGAACCGGAGGAGGGGACGTGGGTTAGGGACAATGCTGCATTTGAGTTGTTGTGTTTGGCAATCTACGCCCGAGTCGTCGCGAGAGGGGAGGTGCACAAGGAGTTTTTCTCTGAAACTCTTCAAGTGTGATTGAGGGACGCTTTGCCTTCAAGGCCGTTTGTTGTCCCTTTGAGAATAGTCCTCGTGAAGCATGGTTAGAAACCAATTCTTATAACCAGTGTGACCCTTCAACGTTCATGTATTTCAAGATCCAATACCATCTAGTCTTCCTTGTACACATCGTACTTGTACTTGGTTCCTGGGTGGTCATCCCGCAGTCCAGCCTGACCCGGACCATACACGCTCTCACGCAATGTATGACCAGCCTCATCACTGCTAGGTGCCTCCGGATACAATCCGCGACGTCGAAGCTCAGGAATGAGCAGTTCAACAACCTCTTCAAACGTCCCAGGCGTCGTGACGTAACCCACATTGAACCCATCCAAATCCCCTTCTCGGATCCAGCGTTCCATCTCGTCTGCAACGGTCTGTGGGCTACCAACAGACACAGGGCCTAGGCCACCGATGGCAGCTCTTTCAGCAATCACGCGAGGTGTCCACTTTGGAACCTTTTCACTTGTCACTGTGAAAGCATCAAGTAGACTCTGCACCCTATGAGGTTCCTCTGAGTCGGCGGCAGTGAGTTCCTTGTCAATAGGGACCTTGGACAAGTCGATGCCGGTCCATCCACTGACTAGCACAAGGCCACCGATGGTCGACGCATACTTCTTCACCTCTTCAAACTTCTGCTGGGCCTCCTCATCAGTTCTTCCAATGATTGGGGTAAACGTCGAAAAGAACTTGAGTGATTGAGGGTCCCTCCCCAACTCGGCAGCTTGCTTGCGGATTGCTTGAACCTTGGGCCTCAAAATGGCGGGTGAATGAGACGAGACAAAGATGCCCTCTGCGTGTGATGCGGCAAAGGTAGAGCCAGCTGGCGATGTTCCGGCTTGGAACAGGAATGGAGTTCTCTGGGGCGAGGGGTCGACAATGTGCCGTGTGTCAATGTCGTAGAACTTGCCGTGATGGTGAATTGTTCGGATCTTGTCAGGATCGGCGTAGCTGTCAAGTTCGGGGTTAGGGGAGATGGCATCATCCGCCCAAGAACCTTCCCACAGTCTATCACTGTTAGTATCTCTTCCTTGGATCCCACATATGGCCAAACTCACTTGTACAGGACGCGCAGATACTCGTCGGCCTGCGCGTATCTCTCGTCGTGCGGGATGGGGCTCTCTAAACCAATGGCCTTGAAAGCAGCCTTTTTCCATGAAGTGACAATGTTCCAGCCGATGCGGCCCTTGGTGAAGTGATCCAAAGTAGAGAATCTCTTGGCCAACAAGAACGGGGGCTCAAATGATGTAGAAGCAGTGATGGCAAAGGAGAGGTTCTTGGTCACGGCTGCCATGGCGGTGATGGGCTACACGGAAGTTAGCAGATGTTTTTCTGTCTGTATTCGTGGACTCACGATAGTTGGGTCTGTCATGGGCCACTGCGCAGCACGACGGATACAGTTATCCAGGCTTCCTTCGTACGTGTCATAGCCGCCATAGGTGTCTGCAAGGAACAGGGCGTTGACGCCACCCTTGTCTAGGAGCTTGGCCAGGTCGATCCAATATTGCAAATCTCGCTTTGTTGCAGACTTGTCTACAGGATTCTAAACTCCTTTAGTAACTCGCTCAAGGAGCTGAGATGATAGGCTGAACACTCACCTTCCATTGGCCTGGAGACAGATGCCCAACGGTGGACATGTCAAAGGCATTGATCAGGATTTGCTTCTTCTTCTCATCCTTGCTATGGATAGGAATAGAAGTCTCTGTACTTGGTGCTGATGCCATTTTGAATTGCTCTTTGTTCGGTCTCAACGCAACTGCCTCTCGTTGTGCGTAGTTGACTGAATTCAAGCCGGGTTTACAGTTGAATACTTATACCCGTATGAGCTGGCAGATCAGAGGGGTAAACTAGCAGCACGTCTTCGGTTTCCCCATCCAATGCACCTCTTTCACAATGACGTTTCCTCGGTATGGTGGTGTGGGATTACTCCCGCCCTGTTATTCGCCGATATGGACCTGGCGTCATCCCGATGTGAATGTCACAATCATGTCAAAGATTGGGCGTCTTCGACAATTGCGGGGTTGATATCAAATCCCGCGTTTTAACTGCCGTCTTGGGAAGATGAACTGGTTCAATTGTGGTTCATAATCCAACGCAATGGTAAGTTGCGTCCGCAATCGGCGGGCATGGTGATAGTATCACTATTCTTTGTAACGATGCTAGGTTCTATTGGCGACTGTCATGGCCATCTTAGTTTGGATTAAAATGACTGATCTATTACTTTATTCTACTCAGGTGCAGGACAGTTATCAGTCTTTGCTTCGACAGACTTGAGACATCACAACTAGACCAGCTACATGCCCAGCTGATAGCTTGCATCCCTGGATTCACACAATCTCTCCCACTTCAAAAGAATCCTAAACCTCCCTTCACTCACTCGTCTCGTCCTTCCTCGTCTGGCTCACGGGTGCCTCCTTAGAGTCCACAGGGAATGTGCCACTCTCTTCCGACTTGAGCGTAGCAGGTTGCTCGGCCTGAGGACTAGTACACCATTAGTTTCTATTTCTGTTTCAAGACAAGGACATCAACTTACTCTCTATGCTTGAGGTACAAATGAAGCGCGTGAGTGGCAACCAACAACCCAATCGCACATCCCAAGCAAAAGGCGAAACCCTTGGGGAAACGGGGGGCCTCAACTGTCTTGAAGACGAGTAGAGGGGTCCAAGCCGTGGAAGACTGGGAGATGGCATTGATCAAGACCAATGTGAAAGACCTTTCAGCGGGCGAAGCACGCAGTTGAGTATTGACCCAGCCGTGCAAAACACTGGACATGGAGTATGCTGAATACATCGTCGAAAAGGCGAACCAAAGAGCGGCCTCTGGCACTCTCCATATAACAAGGATGATCAAGCCGATGATATTCCACGTGTGAGCCATGGTAATAGCCCAAGCTGGGCCAAGGACCAAATCTGACGCGAAACACACGAAGAGTGTGTAAAAGATGCCAAGAGCAGGTGCAATAGTTCCTAGCTCATTGACTCGAGCTGGTGGGAACCGGTTCAGGCTCTTAATCCAGAGCAAGAATGAACCAGAGCTTCCATGAACGCCAGAGTTCCAGAATAGCACATCCACAAGGATGATTCCCCAAAACTGGGGTCTGAGAATCACCTTTGTCAAGTCTCTCCACTTCATCTTTCCATGAGAGTAGTGTCCTGCACGCCTGAGCCTCTGCTCACCGACGTCAATGTCGTGCTGCGTGAGAACACGGCGGTTGGGTTGATCAGGCGTGCCGGGAAGGACGAAATAACCCAAGATACCGACTGGGATGGTGATGAGTGCACAGATGATGTACATCCATCGCCATCCCTCAAGACCTCTCACGCCATCGAGACGGGAGGAGGCGCCGGCTTGGATGAGACCAGCTGTTAAGGTGCCGAGGGAAAGGCCAACGTAGAAAATGCCGCCTCTTCGACCGATTTCATCTCCACGATACCAGGAGCCTATAAAAGTTAGAGCGTTGCCAAGATTAGTGCTCAGTTACAAGGACATACCAAAAAGATAGTGCATCACGGGGAAGAACGCAGCCTCGAACCAACCAACCAGGAACCGATAGGCGGCCAATTCGGCAAAGCTCGTCACCCGATATTGCAAGAGGGTGAAGATTCCCCAAGCAATATCCAAAAAGGGGAGAAGCCAGTGAATCGGGATGTATGTTAGAAGAAAGAAGAAGGGGATCTGGCCGACAACGGCACCGATGATGTAAAACGTTTGAAGTTGGACGAGCTCATTGCCCTTGAACCCGAGGTCTTCTTTGAGACCAGCAACATAAGCATTGTCTAGGGAATGTTAGAAACCATGTAGTGTGCAAGCCCTTGAAACTTACTCAAGTTCGACTGGTCAATATACTTGACCCAGTATGCAAGCACAGCATAAGGAACAATAAGCGTATCAAGCTTGATGATAAACTTGCGCTCCTCTTTGGTATCGGTATCAGAGTACCACTGAATGTGATACCACTTTCTCCTTGCGGGGCCAGCCATTTCGAGAAAGCAGAACTGCAGAGTCGAAGGATCATGCAAGGACAGTTGCATCAAGGAACGGCGCAGCTTAAGATATTTTAGCTAGTCGACGTAGTATGGGCCTGTCTAACAGAGATTACTACGATACAGACTTTGCCGTGATCGGCGGTAAGTGTTGGTCTA
Source organism: Fusarium piperis (assembly GCA_027886205.1). Classification (NCBI taxonomy): domain Eukaryota; kingdom Fungi; phylum Ascomycota; class Sordariomycetes; order Hypocreales; family Nectriaceae; genus Fusarium; species Fusarium piperis. The sequence goes on along the minus strand of RZGM01000064.1, from coordinate 204,041 downwards.
GCATGGGAGAGTGCTGCGAACCCATGCAGGTGGGATGGCTTGGCAGATTGCATAATCGCTTCTGTTTTCAATGTGACGAGCGACGTTTGGAATCTTTTTATGCATGTCCTTGTAACACGCTGTCGGCCGCTAGGAGAAGGTAGCGTCTCCGAGGGTGTGGTGTTGAGATTCATGTGTTCACTTGATAATACGTAATCGGTTGCGCTTATCCTCTTTTCGATGCAAGTCAGGTTTATATCATGATTTTTTATATAAAAACGGCCTTGGTTTCTGTACAACAATGAACTCGAGGGTCATGAAAAGATAACGAACGTGATCTTCGTAGCGAATCGCCTTTGTCTTCAACACCATGCTGTGCCAACTCGCTTATCCTCGCTGCAACCTGAGCGGCATTATCCCGACAATCCAAGCCAATCTCTGCAGAATTACCCTTCTAGACGGGTGTCATGTTAAGTTGATCTGCCGGGGATGTGATGCTGTAAAGAGCGGGGTGGATGACGTGCTCCCCCGGTTCGCCATGTCGCAATCTGACCCTTGAGTAACGCTTCTTAGTGGGCAAGATAAAGGACCAAAGTGAGTCAGATTTGGAAACAAAGTCTTGTTTAGCTTATCTCGTAGCTCGAAAAGGTTATAGGCCCCGAGAAGTGCCACTCTGTGTCCGACTTGGCGGGATACGCAAAACAGATAGCTTGGTCTAGCGTCGCGTATTGGATGTTGGAGTCTTGGCAGGAAGCGGTGATGGTGGTTTTAAAGGGTCTTTTATAAGTCTAGAATGATCTGATTCTAATTATCAACTTGCTTGGCAAGGATGCTTGGGTCAATTGAGAATGCCGTCAGCTCCAGTCGACATGGAGTCATCTATAAAGCAAAGACGCCACGCCACTATCGACCTTGGGCTGTCTAGGCATGTCCAAGTCATTTCACATATAATAGCCTGATGGCCTTCACCGGGGGCCAAAGACCTCAGCTCTCTTGATGGCCTTGAGACAAGGTTAGTGATACCGTTTCTCGTACTCCACAGCCGCAACAATAAAAGACCCAGCTCCACGAAGGTCGTTCTGTCTCAATCCGATGCTGGAGTAATACTGTTCCTGTTAGTCTCTGAGTAATGGATGCCAGGAACGAAGCTTACCTGGAATGTGGCGTTGCTGCCCAGGCTTCCAACAATGACAGTACCCTCCCAGTTGATTGTCCCATCGTCATTCTTAGTGACAAACATCTTGGCTAGCGAGTTGTATGCCTTCTTTGCCACCTTTCCATAGCTCTTCTCCTTGAGGAATCCAAGATTTAGACCCTTCAGCCAACCAAAGACAAACATGGCACTTGCGCTGCTTTCCAGGTAGTTGCCTTTGACGTCCTCGTATTGCTCATCCATGACGTTCCACCAAGCTCCCTTCTCATCTATGGAATTCTTCAAGCCATCCGATAGATTGACAAAGTATCCAAGAAGTCTCTTCTTAGCAGGGTGGTTGTCGGGGAAGAGCGGGATCACTTCCAGCAGGGACATATAGTACCATCCAATAGCCCGAGCCCAGATCAGTGGCGCGGCGCCGGTGACGGGGTCGGCCCAGACAGCCTTTTTGCTTTCATCGAAGCCATGGACCAGGAGGTTGTTCTCCTTGCGGGTAACTGAGTCAATCTTGTCGAACTGAAGAGCAATATCATCCCATGCCGTCTGGTTCTTGGGCTGGAAGAGCGAAACCCACTTGGCGTAGAAACTGTCGGCCATGTAGATGCCGTCTAGCCACATCTGATTGGGGTACACGACATGCCGGTGCCAGAGTCCTCCTGTTGGAGTTCTTGGATGCTTGTCGATCATTGCCTTGATGGAATCTGCGGCGAGCTTGTACTTCTCTTCTCCGGTCTTTTCATACCAGTATAAAATGTTGTTTCCAATGCGGTAGTTATCCAGCGAGAAGTGAGAGTGGTTGAAGCCTTCAATCACGCCGTCATCAGTGATAACTGCATCGATGTGGGAGCGGTAGATGTCATTCAGCGTTTTGTTGTTGGTGGCGTCGAGGATGCTCTCGAAGCCAGTATAGAGCGTTGCTTCGTCATAGTCAATATCCGGCTGGACACCAAAGCGGATCATGGAGTCGGTCAGCCATTGGGCATAGGCTGGCTTGGGTGCTGCAGCCGCGGTCACAGCTGTGACAGCCGCTGAAAGGGCAAGGCCGTGCAGAAACATGTTTATCAAAGATGGGCGGAGGATGGTTGGCTTCCCAAAAGGTTTTCGTATGCATACTATTAAGCTTATTTATAGTCCGAACCTTGAACCTTTCCGTCTTGCCCCTGGAGTGCCAAGACGGGCCATATACTCCTCTCACATATACCAGATGTGATTACTCCGTCGGATGATTTCAATAGATTATGCAAGTCCCAAGTGGTGGAAAAATAACACTCCAACCGAACCCATAATGTTGCTTCAAACAAAATTGTATAGTTGCAGTCCAGCAGGGAGTTGCAGCCTGACTTGAGAGAATCCGATTAGTGGAAAATAGTTTCTTCAAAGTTTCTGTATCATCCAACTTCCTAATCGGCAATTAAACTCTTGCGGGGTTGGAGCTCGGAAGTCGGGGGAAGTCATGAAAGTGCGGAGGAGCCGAGATATCCTGGGGTATTTAGGCTAAACGGTTCTGTTCTTGCACGACAAGATTGGGCATGGACGTCCTGGCAACCTGGGCTTAACCAAAGCCAGCTTTAGTTGTGTTCTACAGTGTGAAATACAATGTTGCAAGTTTTACAAGAGACTGAGTAATTGAAAGCTGTTCAGTCTTGCCATGTTTTTTAAAAAAAAATTCCCCACTGGCCCCATGTATAATCCATCATCACTATGCTAACATCTTCCTAGCTACTCCTTCGGTTACGATATTACTCTCACTCCTCTCGCCGTCGCCTGTCCCATAGAGATCTGGCCGTGCCATACGCGCGGCAAGGGCTTAGCCCTCACCCAAATAGCCTCTCTGGGTTTCGCCTTTTTCAACATATTTGTCAACCCCATCGCCCTTGACACAATTAAATGGAGGTATTACTTTGTATTCCTCACTACCATCATCGTTATGATGGTTATCGTGTGGCTCTACTACCCTGAGAAGAACGTAGCCTTGTTGTTTGATGGCGACTCAGCCCGCGTAAGCGTTGCGACATCTGAGAACGCCATCAAGTCCAGCTACATCAAGCATAGCCACATCGAAGAACCTCGGACCTAGATCATGCTTGAACTGGTAGAGATGGCTGTGCATACACTTATGAGATGGCGTCCAGAGGTTACATCAACAGTTGGCTGTGTAAATTACTATCAGGGCTTTATCTATCGTGGCATACAACGTTACCTGTGGTATCAGGGGGATACTTGCCTGGTCACTTACCCGTGCACTCAGTATCCATAAGTAAAGCATTAATTTTCTTGGTGACCTCAGTCCTTCCTCACCGCCTGCAAACACACTACTAAGATTCCCAAAATACAATCCCCTTCAAGTCAGTCAGGATCTCTGCAGCACATCAACCACAAAATCCATTGCCTCTTTGCCCTCCCTTAGCCCGTACTTGAAAGTCAAAGGAAAGCAATGCATTTGCCCATCCCAAGAAAGCCATTCGCCTCTGATCCCCTCTTTGTTGCACTTGTCACGAAACGCAACAGCCTCTGGCCCGAGAACATCATATGAACCTGTTATGCCATGGACTTTGACGTAATTTCGGGCTAGGACGCTGAGGTCTGCTTGGATTGGCGAGACTCGGGGATCTTCAAAGCTCCAGTCCAGGCGCAGACCCTTCTTGTTATGGCCCGCTCTCGAATCAGCCCCTTCCTGGCCCGAGCCTGATGGTTCAGGACACCAAGTTCTGGCTGTGGAGTTGATGCACGAGAAGGTGAGCACCGGGTCAACCTTGTCCACTGTCTTGATATCCGGGTGCTCGTGGCGGAGATCCGTTGTAGGACAGATAGCGAGAATGGCTGTGGGAGGTACCAGATCTTGTTCATGTGATGTCTTCAAAGTCCAAGTCACCACAGCCAGCGCAATGTTGCCTCCAGAGCTGTCTCCGGCCACAACGACAGCCTCGCCGGCCCTTGCTGCCTCTTCCAAAACCGCTTTGTACGTCTTTTCAATCTGAGGGAATGCTACCGAGACTGGGGACGTTGGTGCCAACGGGTAAGAGACAATGGTGATCTTGGTATCGGGCATACGAGAAACCAGCTCGGTGCAGAAAGACCAGTGTTGATTGGTTGGGGGCATCTGCCACCCTCCGCCGGCAAAGTAGACAATTCTACGGCGGTATCCTTCTCTTGATTTCCCAGTGTTTTTGGCGGTCGATTTCGCGGTCAAGTCGTATACCCAAAGATCCTTCACTCGCCTCTCATCCACGTCGCATCGTTTCAATGTGGCCTTGGGTGCATTTATCCGAGTTGAGTCCTCTGTAGCTATCTTCCCAGCCTTTACCAACGCAGGTCTGAATGGTTTGATGACTGTCTGGAGGAGCCTCGTCATGGGATATCGCTCGCTTCGTTGGTAGACTGTGATAGAGCCTTGTGGTGGGCCAAGGTCTGGGGCCGGATAGCCCGGATCTGCCGCTTCGGTCATTGTACTGTCCTGTTGCCGATGGCTCTTAGCTTTCAGGTGGAGAAAGGATAAAACTGAAATTTCCATGCAATGTTATTATGAACAGAGGAAATAAACTCATCTCAAGCTGAGATGAGGAGGTCTGGGCTGGTGTGCGACGTCATAAGCTGTGACATCATGACTTGGCATATTACTGTAATCAAGTTTGAGTCTCAAGCCACAAACAGCAAGACTGACTGAGCCTGATTGGCGAGCCGTTTTACAACAGAAAGTAAAATCAGGAGATTTCTAACTCTTTCAACTACAGTATTAAAGATGAGCATCATAGTCTAACTTGCATCACCAAGATCACTTAACATGGTAAAAAGGGGATACAAAACGCTGACCAGGTGCATTCATTTCAAAGTCGAAGTAAGATATCTTGATAGAAAATTCTATGTAATCAGCCTCATTGTTCGTGATTGCCGTAAGTCTACACGTCGAGACAGGATGGCACGATTGATAGGCCCATTCTCTCTCAATACCAAGAACTCTAGCAGACATTTTCTTGGAACCGAATAAAAACAGGATTCTTTCTCATGCCGCTGGTATTGGAAGCGAGCTCATACGGTACTTGGCCTTGTCTAATTCTTGGTTGGAAACCATGCTCTTCACAACTCATGCTAGCCAGCACTTTGTACGCTTGTAATTGTGAACCTCTGATATCGATGAAAACAATAGCGTATTTCCCCCCCTCGTTGAATTAAGCATACGATTAGATCCTTTCTAGAAAACATAGGAATTATAGCGACGACTTGCGCCGGCTGATAGATGCCGGTCAAGGGTTTAGCCTACCCTTGACCTCAGTGACTAAAGTTATTAAAATAATCTCCCACCAAAAAGAAAAGGCCAAAAGACTGTAGGTAGTCGAATATAAATAGTGATATTAACCTGATAATATATTTAGTAATATGGCTTTGTTTATTGCTGTTTTGTGCACTTGGAATAAGATCAAACCCAAGGATCCTAACGAATTTCATGTTCTTTGAATTAACAAGGGGCGTAGAAAACATCCTGACTATTCTCATCCCACGAAGCTATGTAATATCCAGGGGCCAGGGCTATAGATATGAACTTCAGAGTCCTTCTTTAACACTTGTAATTACTTTCATCCCTTATTTGTTCAAGGTCTGGGTCTTTTGAGGCTCCTTGATTGTTGATGCTGAGATGCTGAGATGCTGACGGTAGAATTACAATACAAAGGCAGAATGCCCAAATACTACGCAACAAGTAGAATTCCACTCTGGCTACTCCATATGCTTATGCCAGTTTCTCTCTTCCATGCCCGAGAATATCCTGCTTCTCCCGTGTCTGACCGCGTCGAGGGGATTCCCTTCCATCTCCTGAGCAACAACCGATCATTTCCTGATTCAAGACCCCTGTAGACTAGAAAAGTTATTCCCGTCATTTGTATCCGCAAATTAATAAACACACGCACTGTCTGCTTGCTGGACTTTCCTGTGATACACAGTGCGTCGGCGATTAACCGAGGCATTATGGATGTTTCAAGTGGATTTGGCGGGTCTTGAACAAGGCCAGATGATTTGACTGGCAACGAGATCGACGAGACCATGACGTTTTAGCGATACGCGAAGGATGAGTGGCTAGGCCTGATTCGTTGATGCGGACTGAACGTCCTTGGGCGCGTCCATGTCTTCGTGACGGCCCCCCTTTTGAGGTAACAGTATTGGATGAGTTTCTGCAACATGCTCGTGCTTGTCGAGGTTCTGTAAATCGCGTATGGTGAGCTCAGGGATGCACAACTCGCGCCCGCTGTGGGTGCCACCCTTACTGCAACATCTGACGTCTCAGTGATATCCGACCGTTACTACTCTGGAGAGGGGGATCTTTTTTATCTTACCACCGCTTATGCAGTGTACATCGCGGCTACCGTGGATACTTTGTTTGCTCATGTGCTCGTGAAAGATCTTCGGGATGAGATCCGCTGTACTTGGTGCATCGCAGCACTGTTTATAGGGCGGGGTTCATGATTTCAGAGCAGACGCTTCTCACCTCAAGGACAGACATTGCGACATTGTATTATGACAAGATCACACTCAGTGTCATTCTATTTGCCCAGTCATACGTTCCCCGCAGCCTGAGGGATTCACCCTGGTCCGCGCACTCACACATCCAGGGTTTCCTGGTCCATCGCCCTCTGACAGGGAGGCTTCGCCAGGCCCCCGTTAGCTGACAGCGGGTACCAGATACTGGAGCACCCCATCCCATCTCCCGCCCTCTTGTTCTCCATGATTCCTTCATATGGCCGACGTCTTTATATTGAAGCGCTGCTTTGCTACTGGACCACCTCCAAAGAACATGCTACCGAACCATTCCCGCTGCGTGCCTTGTCCTCCCAGCTGTTAGTGTCGTCTTGGATATCTTGTACTCAATATTGCTGGGAGTTGTGGCATATCGAGCTCTGGATCGAGTGTGTAATGGCAGCTACTTTTACGGGCATGTAAAGAGGAATAGTGATATTACCATCCACGAGCATCACACCGGCGATGCAGTGATCGTACGTGGAGGCCGCTTATGGGTATCTTGGCAAAGATTGCGACTCCATAACCACAGCGGAAACAAGACCATATGGCATCGTGAACTTCACTTCAAAACGTCTTGACCGATCATCCATGTGGACCCTTGCGGCTTCGGAAACTCGCAGTCTGCCCACATGGCACAAACCGCACCCCATGTCCCAGAGCCGCGGATTCAGCTCTTGGCACGAGCCTCCCCGAGAAGAAATAAGGAAGCGTCATAGCGGGCCGGCTACACGGCAGCCACTCTCTGTTCTTTGTCACGGGGAGTCTAATGAGTGGGCTTTTGGGCCCTCCGCGTTTTGACCTGATTTTGACATCCCGAGCCCATGGGGACCCCCCGGAAAGGAGGAGAAGGGAGCTGATGATCTTGAAGCCTGAAGATGGGGTCACTTTCTTTGCTGTTACGCTACGAGGCTCACGTAGTAGATAGCATATGCAGAATCACTCGACATGTCCTGTCGGATGCAATCCTCCAATGTCACAGCACAGGAACTCTCGCCCCACGGAGCCGCACCAAGTCTTTAAACTGTTGCCTGTCGCCTTAGCGACCCTGTCACGAGCCATGCAGAGAAAACAAAAGGACCCCATAGAAAGAAGTCCATCTGGAATGTTGATTCGTGCGCGTAAAACGTGGGGACTCCATCTCCACCTGCAAACAAACCCGCACACACAAGATGGGCTTCAAACCAGGTGACGGACGTTCATGCACCTGCAGAGAGCCTCACAGGGTGACCACCAAGGAGTGGCCCTGTTTCTGCCCCCCCTGGGAAACTTGGAAAAAACATTAAAGCAAGTCGTCTAGTAGAATACGGTTATCCGAGCTGTGGAGATGTGGTTTGACCGGCCTGGAGTGGTAACCTCCATCCACACTGAAAAAGTTATATAAGTGCCCCAGACTACGCTCCACGACTAAATCCTCTGTATCCAGATATCCAACAACATCACTCGCCAAAGATGGAGCGTCTTCCCGGCTTCAATGTGGCAAACCACTTCGAGAAGCGTCAGCTTCTCATCGCCATCAACTGCATTGCTGCTCTATCCATTTTCTTCTTTGGGTATGATCTGCCAAGCCCCTGCAACTTTATCAAACTAACAAAGCACTCCAGTTATGACCAAGGAATGATGGGTGGTGTGAACAATGCCAAGCACTACATTGACCTCATGGGCTTTGGTTACGTTGACGAAGAGACTGGAAACCCTGTCGTGACAGACAGTCTGTTGCAAGGCGGTATTGTGTCTGTTTACTATCTTGGTACCCTCTTTGGCTGCCTCCTCGGTGGCTGGGTCGGTGATAAGATCGGCAGAATCAAGACTATTGCTCTTGGTTCCGTCTGGGCCGTCCTTGGAGCCTCTTTGCAGTGCTCTGCTCAGAATGCCAACTGGATGATCTGCTCTCGTGCCGTCAACGGTATCGGAACTGGTATCCTCAATGCCATTGTTCCTGTCTGGGCTACCGAGACCGCCGAGCACACTTCTCGTGGCCAATTCATCGCCATCGAGTTCACCCTCAACATCTTTGGTGTCGTGGTTGCCTACTGGCTCGAGTTTGGTCTCTCCTTTATCGACGGAGGTGCCTCTCAGTTCCGCTGGCGATTCCCCATCGCTTTCCAAATCATTCCCCTGATCTTCCTCTTCGGCCTGGTTTGGTTCTTCCCCGAGTCTCCTCGCTGGCTCGTCAAGGCCGGTCGTGATGATGAAGCTCAATACATCCTCCGCCGTCTGCGTGGATCTGACGAGACCGAGATAGTTCGTGCCCAAGCCGAGTACCAGGACATCAAGAACATTGTCCAACTCGAGAAAAAGGAGTCATCCAAGAACTCTTACATTCACATGCTGTTCGGTATTGGTTCCGGAGAGCTCCACACTGGACGTCGTGTTCAGCTGGTTATCTGGTAAGTACTAATCTCATAAGGAAGAGAAAATCTAACTAACACACACAGGCTTCAAATCATTCAGGAGTGGGTTGGTATTGCTGGTGTCACTGTCTATGCCCCAACAATCTTCCGGATTGCTGGCTTTAGCTCGGAAAAGTCTCAATGGATCAGTGGTCTCAACAACATCTTCTACATGTTCGCCACTCTCATTTGCGTCTTTACTCTCGACCGCATTGGTCGTCGTTGGACTCTGTACTGGGGTGCTGTCGGTCAAGGTATTGCCATGTTCCTTGCCGCCGCATTTTCCAAGCTTGGTCAGGATGCATCACGAGACGGAGACATGGCCAAGGCGAACTCTTACGGAGCTGCTGCTGCTTCGTTCGTTTTCATCTTTACCTCTGTATTTGGTGCTACTTGGTTGACCGTTCCCTGGCTGTACCCTGCCGAGATCTTTCCTCTTCAGGTCCGAGCCAAGGGTAACGCCTGGGGAGTCTTTGGCTGGAGTATCGGCAACGGTTGGCTCACCCTCCTCTGCCCCGTTATGTTTTCCAACATTGGCGAGAACACACTGCACATCTTTGGTGCCTGCAACTTGCTGGCCATCCCCATGGTCTGGGCCCTCTACCCTGAGAGTAACCAGCGAACTCTTGAGGAGATGGATCTTCTCTTTGCCGCCGACACGCCTTGGGTTTGGGATGCCGAGAGGAAGTTTGCCGAGTTAAAGGCCGAGAAGCCAGAGCTAGTTACTGCTTCTGGTCACGGTCGGGGCATTATGGACCCTGAGGCTGCCGAGGGCAAGGTTACGTCTGGAGAGGAAGAGTAAGAACTGGCGATGTGAAATTGTCTAGTCGATAGGGACTTAAAGGCAATGCAAATAATAACTATTAACTATCGTCGTTAATGAGAGGTTCCATCGCCCAATTATATCCGCCTTATTTCTCAAATTATTGTACAAGTGCCAAGATAGCTTATGGTTACATGCATTCTTGGGTCAGTCTCATAGACAAGCACGTCAAGACCCTTGACCATCCGGAAAAGAGGTCGACAGGCAGCTGGTTGCTTTTGGCAAGACATCTATGTTGAAGCCAGACGAAGGATCTTCCTGGAGCCTGACGGTAAGAAAGCGAGAACTGGCTTCTTGGGAAGGGGTATTGATCGCCAGTGGGTGTTGCCGGACTGGGTTTGGCAATTTGCTGTTGCTAAGCATGCTGGCGATATGGAATCCAAGGCCACCGAAGCACTCCTGCAGGTAGCGAGAACCCGGAAAGCGTCTGAATGGTAGGGGCAGTGGAAGCATCTAGCACTGTCGAGCGAAGGACAAGATAGTAGTATTAGCCAGCAATTAAAACATTACACTACTACTCACATGTTCCACCTGCAAAAAAAAAGTGGAATAGCCATTCCTTGAAGTAATAAGTGCGATATGTTCAAGGCTGTTACACTCAATCCCGGAAAGGTGTCATATGCCGCCGATTGCGTAACTGTAAGGGGTACCTTGCTGTGTCTCTGCACAGTGAGAGCCCAGCGCCAGGGGTACTTGAGACTCCTCCCTTCAGTAGGGATCTTTTTATGCGTGTGTCTAGAAGCCCTTCCCTTGTTACCCTCTCTAGGGCCGGATACAGCTGCCAGATGGTCGGAGACTCTTTATTCGATGAAGCTTAAAGGCTATGTGTCCTCTAAAGGGCTCTCCATCATTGAACATCGACCGTGAATACTCACTCGCCCAGTCCGTCAGCGACGGTTTGCGTGGACATTTGACATTCCCCTCTTTATGATGAGCTTGTCATTATCCGATTGGTATAGCTGGAGCTCCAAAGATCGACAGCTGATGGCGTCAAATCGGCCACAAAAGAGGTAGATGAAATGAGTATTGGTACTGGTCGTAGGTTGTGCTTGTATTATAACAATGGAGTAATACCGTATGCATTCAAGGCTTGCTATATTCAATTTCAATATTCTATCAGTTTGCCCATGTACATCCCCGTTCAATATGGCCATTTGCTCCTCCTTTTGGGGGCTTCCAAATTCATTGACACTTAGCCGACTGTATTATTTCCCATTATTTTCATATCTATTAATATGGAGAACTGGAGAGCATACCGTACTCAAAAGCACCGCCGTTGTTGGCGATGTATTCAGAAAGGTTAATGTCGGAAGAGGTTTGCTCGCCATCCTCGTTGTTGATGGTGGCTCGGAGGACGGGAATGTCCTCATTGTCACCCTCTAGTTCGAAGGAGATATCCTCGGAGGACTCAGAAAAGTCTAACGGAGTCAGTGAACCGAATTGGTGTCAACCGGTAGTGGGGTTGCCGTACTCTCGCCGCCCCAGGTGAGGGCGCCGTCGCTGACACCAATGACGGTGTCGAGGTCAAACTCGGCATCAAAGTACTCCTCACCGTTGGAGAGCTGAGCCTTGAGGATGTTACCCTCGACAGTGATGTCGGTAGCCGACTCGTGAAAAGACATTGTGATGAGTTGTGGTGGGTTGAGGTCAGGGGAGGTTGGAAGAGAGTGTTGGCTGAGTTTGATGAGGGAAACAAAGGGAGCAATCTAGTGTCTTATTATAGTACCAGATCTACTCAGGAGGCCTCATCATTCTTACTGCATATCCTGTTGTTGATCACCAATGTCCACTTGGTGGCTCCGCGGCAGCCAAGTCGCCAAGATTGCCTCGGCGCTGTCGACACAGTGGTCTTGTCTCACAACAAGCACGAATAGCCCATTTCAGCCCTCCTCCTCTATGCACAACGAGTACGAGGAAACCCGATGTGATGGACTTGGCGTGGAGGGACAAGACGGTAAAGCGGCACTGTAATACGGCAACAAGGTCGAATCAGACGCCAGAGACCTGCATAGCCCCTCATGTGCTCCAATTAGCAATAAGCCAAGAAATGACAACAGTTGACAGCGTATCCTGCGCATACTCGGGGTCTTTGGTCTGACGCGCTGATTCTGCAGGCCCACGGAGCGAGCCCAGCCGAAATGCATGAGGATGACTAGGGGATAGGAGGCTGAAGAGGAGGAGCTGAAACGCCGACAAGGAGCTTCTTCGACCCCTCTCCTTAGTGACGCGCGAGGAGATGATGTTGTAGGGTCTATGCAGTCGGACTTCCGTAGTAATAGCTCTACTATAAGTCTGCCATTGTCAGATACTCCCCTCTCCAAACGTCGCAGAGTGTGCCCCCTTTGGGGTCTGGCCCGTGTATATTGTAACCCGTCAAACTGTGAATGGGTATTATGTGCTCGGTAGTTTCTTCAAGTGGCTCTATATTGCCGTTTTCATCGTTGACGCGTTGGTCGCATGCATCTCACGTCAGCTGCAGATGTATCAAAACATGCTCATTCGAGCTGATGCTATTTTCGCAACTGCCATGTCCAATGCTTTTTGTCACGGTATCCAATGCGTAAAGCGCGGCGCCTAGCCTTGAAGCTGTCGTGATGGCAGAGGTGCATCGCATGCTCAGTGCGTAAGCCGAGGAAGGGAACCAGCCGTGACATCTCACAGCCAAGACAGGTAGATAAGTATATTCGACATATTCCAACGTCCCAAATCACCAAAGTCTTAGCTAGATGGGTCCTGCATCCCATAACACGCTTATTTTGACAGGCTGCCCGCTCGATCCAGGATGTTCTGCCTCGTGATGTTGCACGTGCAAGGATGATACGGTTCCGGGTATGCTCCCCTAGTCGACATTCCCGTACTCTCACGGGGCAGTTTTACCTTGGAGAAGCATTTGACTACTCGATACTGTCATAGCCGTGTTAGAGGACATTTGTCTGTTTCAATCTTTCTGGCTGACTGGAGCTAGATGACTGTCGATGAGAGAGTGACTATTTATGAGATATTTAGCCATATAGAAACGCTTGAGCACTGCGAGTATGATAGATTTGATTCATGTAGTTTCTTCTATTGTATTTAGCGAGATGAAGAATAGAGATGTAAGAAACAAGAGGCAACATTTCGGACCTAATAGGTAATAACATCCTCCCACTCAGTCTCAGTGTCGCTTGCGTGGTTATTATTCCTCGACGCAGCTGCAGCTGCAGCCGCTTCTGCCGCTTCCTTCTCTATCAATTCTCTAAAAAGCTTATCGACTTCGTCTTCCTCCACCGGGTCCTTGGTCCGTTGCTCCTCTTCCTGGTCCTTTCTGGTCTGCTTCTCCCGCTGATTCTCCTTGTATGCCTCAACCAATACCCATTTATTGTGGCAGCTAGTACACAAGTGACTTCGGCGCTCGGGTTCATCAACAATGCCTGGGCATGTAGGAGTGTTCTGTGCGGGAGAGGATGTCTGTGGGGTATGTCCGCATGGGATCACATCAGAGATGATGGGCGTAGTCTCTGTGCCACAGACAGCGCACGCTTTGGTCTCAATACGGCGATGACACATTGCTTTGGATGATGGCTGCTGGTGTCAGTTTTGACACTCTCCGTTTTACAAGAGCAGTATGCAGTGCAGCGCTGACCTTGAGAGATTGTAAAATTGTTGTGTTGTAGCAGCACTGACTGACGAAAAGTGTAGGGCATTGGGGGAATTTGAAGCAAATGCCTCACTACAAACCTCCATGTGCTCGCTGGTTGCCTGGCAGAAGTGGGTGTCCGCGATCATGGGCCCTCTGTTACTGGACGCCATCACGTCTGCGGCGGTGGCTCATCATGCACTATGAAGCCTTGCACCACTTCTATTGGCAAACATCGTGGATCTTGGGCGGGCACAGCCGCATGCTAACGTATGAATGCCTGAGATGCATCGAGGCAGTTCAGCTGAGGCAGATCTGTTTATTGTAATTGAGAATAGTCAACCTGGGGCTAAATGTCCCCGGTCACGTCCAATGCCAAACGTATTTTCAAGTCGTAGGCATCCTTGAGATGCATCTGCACCTGTGAAACAGGTTCTCGAGCGAGCAGCCAACCTCAACCCCGATTGCCACAGCCCAATTATCAAATCTCATAGGAAATCAGTCGTCAGAATATTGATAAAGTTAGCGATAAGAATGCCAAGGGCCTAACAGCTTCAGGAGTTTGATTAAACAACTAAGCGAGGACACTTGGCCTGGGCGACACTCGCCATTGGCCGTAGTACGCAACGTCGCATCATCTCCTCACCATTCCCCTTTTTCCCTCAACTCGAAGTCGTTTGTTTGTTCCTCTTGCAAACCTTTTCTCCCTCAAAGAAATGAGTTTTCTGAGGAGCTTCTTCAACATTCTCAAGGCGGCAAACCCACCGCAACGGATGGCGCAGGCGGCCAGAGTCACCTTCAATCCTTCTCAGGAGTTCCTTGAGCATTGCAATCCCTTTAAGGACTTGCCAAATGATCCAGACACGGTAAACACGTTTCGCGAGGTGTCATACATCAAAGCCAAACTTCAATACTTTTTGGTGCCCACCTCGTTGCCCGGGGACGACTACGCGCTGTGCTCCAAGTTGTTGCGCAGCCTTGAGACACGTCGCGACTTGACGTGGTTGGTCCTGGACGAGACTAGTGTGCAGGACACAGTCCGGGTGATATCGCGGCGAGATAACCCGCGGGAGCCTATCCCAGATGAACCCTTTGACCTTACCGGGCGGGCGAAGGCTTTAACCGTCCACTGGACAGCGCTGTCAAAACTGCCTGACCGCCCAAAGAAATGGGAGCCGGCATTTTCCACGCAACGTCACCCTCCTTTGATAACTGAGGACTTCAAACTCGAATTGGATCCTGAGCAAACAGCCAATCTTGAAAAGGAATACACGGAATGGCGGACTAGAAGGGACGAAAAGGCCACCTACTTGAAGTACAATCCACCTCACCCAACAGGCTACGCCCAGGTGACGCGCGACGAAGTCCCCGTGGATGAGACATGGGAGCTTTTACCCTGGGTAATCTTTGAAGGAGCAGCTTCGCCAAACGATGGAAGCAGAAGATGGCTTCCCATCTACACATCGTTGCTTTCCCAGAATATTCCATTTGGTTGGAGGGCCCCGGATGCACCGCCGCCCAGGCAGAAGACGCAGGAGGAGAAAGACCAGTGGGAGAGGGAATACCGGGAGTCCACTGAAAGACGTGAGAGGCAAAGAGTCTTTCAGAAGCAGCTGCGGAAGCAGAATGAGAGGGAGGGAAGAGCATAGAGAGCAAGTAGTCTGGCTTGCATGCAATGATACAAATCTCAATTCCACTTGGGCGAGGATGTAAATAAACCTTTAAGATGTGCTCGGTAGCGCTATCTCGCAACAAACACAACGGGCTTGATGCCCGGTCAGCTCCGTCGGTATGGCATGAGACTTTTATCTTACGCCTACAAGCTCAGACGACTACGGGATCCTTGGGTTAGCGAGCTTGGGATTAAAGTAAAAGCGATTGAAATAATCATAGCCCTCCAATCCGATGATATACTTTTGGGTGTCTTAGTAGATATTCTCTATATTAAGAAGCACCTCCGTGGGCAGATATCTCTTCCCTGCACTTGATGCGACTTGAAGACCTCTAGGGTAGGGCGAGTGTCTCATCCCCTGTTCGGCTACCCCTGTTGATCTTGACATGGGCATCTCGGTATTGTCTGTGCGACTGAGATGTCCCCATAACCTTATCAACATGAACCGAATGCGACGTTCCACAAGCAGTGCGACTCAGGTACCTCCGCTGCCGGGTCATCATCAATCGTAAACTGGGTTGGCTGCAACGTAATATGGACAAGGCTCAGAGCTGTACACATCAGACGATGGAGAAATTCTTGGACTCGGCTTCGGCCCGTTGCGCATGACAAGATTCAATTCCTTAGGTATATCTCAACATGAAACAGAAAACAAAATGGGCTCGCTTATCGCGGCCAAGAATCACGCATCCTACAAATAAACCTCAACTCCCTATAGCACCCGCTTCTTGAGCTTCACCTCCAATCCCTCTTGTCTGGGGAACCAACTATTGATCACCTTCCACTCCTTCTTTGGATCCGCCAGCTCAATCTCGAATAATGTGATGAGCGTCGCGAGGACCTTGTATGTCTGGAAAAGACCCATGTTTTTGCCGACGCAGATGCGGCTGCCGCCTCCAAATGAGAGGTCCGTCTGGTTCATCAGGAGAAGCCTCCTTTGGAACTGCTCCTCAGTTTCACCGTTTGCCTCGTCACGGAGCCAGCGCTCTGGACGGAATGTGTCTGCGTCTTCGCCGTAGACCGACTTGTTTCGGGCGAGGATGTAGGGGTTCATGCCTACAATGGTACCTTCGGGGAGATAGTCACCGTTGGGAAGCGTGAAGCCTTCGCGAGGGACGTAGCGCTCCATGGTCATTGAGACACCGGGAAGCATACGGAGAGCCTCGCGGATGACAGCATCAACATATGGTAGTGCCTTGACCTCCTTGTAGCTGGGTGGTGTTCGGCCGTGGAACCCTGCAGCCAGAACCTCATCTGTGAGACGGTTCCAGACATTGGGGTTCTTGAGCGAAAAGTACAGCGAGCTGCGAATAGTAATGGCAGTCGTGTCAGCGCCGGCAATCATGTTGACCATGAGCCACGACACAATCTGTGCATCATTCACATTCTCAGGATCCGCATTCTTAGCCTCGATGAACTTGTCCAAGAAATCAGGCTGCTCGGGGTCATGGTAGTCCTTGTCATTGCCTTGGTATCGATCCACCAGGTGCTTGATCGAGATACCCGTGATGGTGTTGAAACCAGGGGGTCCGATGTGGCAGACGGGGTTCTTGTCAAAGACGCGGTCTAGGAAGGGCATGGTCCCGACGACAGTGAAGTAGTCCATGGCCTTGTCAGCGTTGGACAGGGTTCCATCAAAGTCGTAACCCTTCTCGAGGTAGCCAATGGGCTGGGAGAAGGTCACAGCTCCAACAACATCCCAGGTATCTGATGAGACGGTTAATGACTGCAAGGGTGGTACATGGTAGATCAGTTGCACTTACAGAATAGGGTCCACTGTCCAATGTCGCAGACCTTGCCGGCATTGCCATCGTCAATGTAACGCTTCTCAAGCTCGTTGCAGAATTGGTCAATGACCTTGTCCATGTGCGGCTCCAAAGTGGTGATGCTGGCACTTGAGTAGTGCTTGGCAATGGGCTGTCTCTCCTTCCTGTGTTTGGCAGGGTCTGTTTGACTAAAGAGGTTGAGGACGATTTGTCCATTGACAAGGGCACTGCTGCCATGGTAGAAGGGAGTCTGGTATCTTGTTAGTCGAGGCATTGCACCAAGAATCATGTCATCTTACCTTTAGCCAATCACCCTTGATGCTGAACATAGTCTTGATGAGCTCAGGGATATCAACATCAATGATACTCGGTGTGATTCGAACAATAGGTCCATATTGGCGGTGCAGCTTATCCAGCACAAGGTGAGAGTCACCAGTCCATGCTTGATACAGGTACCACAGCCTTGTGAACTCTTGGCCAAAAGGTTAGCTGCTTCTCTGAAACACGGCAGTCGCCTCGGAGATGTAGAATACGAGAAAAGCAAAGATGGTTTGCGTGACTTACTCGCAAGGAATGGTCCAGGGTACTTCTTCAACGGTGACGAAAAGTACGACCCAATGGTCCACAGAGAAATGGTGCTAACAGGGACGATGAGGTACAAAAAGAGGGACGAATTGCTGCGCAGGATACCCTCCGCAGACTCCAGTATGGAGGAGTCAAGATATGAGGTGTGATTCATCGTGGTGACGCTTGCGGCTGCGACTTTGGGGAAAGAGATGCAGAGAGTGCTTTTTGCATGGGGGACTCGGAGCCCAGATATGTCGCTAATAAAGTTTCATTCATCGCACAGGTCAGGGGTCTTTCAAGTGCCGGTTTCAAGGAGCCGACGGCGGCCTCGACCAACGACTCGAGCAGGATAAATCGTACGAGTCATTTCCTCTTTGGTCGTCGTTGTCTGCAAGCAGGAACCATGTCACATAGACTCGCCGTCGTCGTGGCTGTTATGTTTGCTTGTGGAGATTGGGGCAAGGGTCTTCATCCCCCTTGTGGAGACCAGCCAACTCGAATCAAGATATTAGGCATTCTCCACCGGGGAACTGACTCTCTAGTCCCGTTAGCTTGGGTATGAACCCTAGTTTCCCGCCATACCCGCAGGTGCCCGACCCGCCGTTTCAACGAGCTGTTCTAAACAGAGCCTAGGTGGACTATTAAAGAATCGTGGGGGCAAATAATGAATACTAAATCAGCCATGTAACCCTTCCAGGACTCGTATTTCTTTTGTGAAGACGACGGATTGAAGGCTATGGCCTTGGGTTCAAGGATGTGCCCCTCGTTTCCAACCCATCCCTGATGATCAGCGCGCTTCGAAGATTACCCGTGCCGTTTCATTCTGGCAAATGCCGCATCCATCGTCTCGGATGCGTTCAAGGGTCCCCCCCGGAGAGAATCAACGGCTGAGGTCCGGACTACCGTTGCAGCGGACTAACGCGGAGCAATACTACCCTGAAAGCAAACCGCCAAGGCAACTAGAACCGTTGGACAATGCACTTGTTTGCTTCGCCTTTCTCTCTTTGGAAAGGGAGGCGCTTATCAGCTAAAGTAGTCGCGTTGGAGCTTTGCTACCGGCGTCTAGATGCCGCCAAAGGGCTGCAGTGCTTACGTTCATCACTGAGGTGGCTTGTTTTCTCAAAGAGCTATCATGTTTTCCCCTGCATGTTGAAACTGCCGATGAAAGATGGTCCCCTGGATATCTCAAGATCCGTGCAACGGCCTAGAAACTTCGTCCAGACCGAACCACACCATGTAACCCAGCCGCGATGCGGATGAACCAGGTCTGGGGCTCCTGTGGCAAAAGGCACCAGCCATTGTCTCCCGAAAAGCCTGAATCGTCGATACGATACCAAAGACACGGAACTGCACGATGAGTATTTCTGGGTCCCGGGGTCCCCACGAGTGCTTCTGCCCAAGACATATGTTTCGTTGATTCCTCCCGCCAAGATCGAATCCTTTCGCACACGATTCCCTGCGAAAGTTGTCGACCTGCCCATCATGGAGATTGGAGGACAAGCCCCGATGACCTTGGCCGTCATGTGGGCCTTTACAGTCATGACTTGGATCTTTGTTATTCTTCGTCTTTACACGCGAGCGTTTGTCATGAAGCAAATCGGCGCTGATGACCACGCTTACTGGCTGAGCGGCGTGAGTTCTATACTCTGATGCTTTGTGTCCTGTTACTGACTTGTCTAGATCTTGATTCTGTTATATACCATCTTTGTTCACATTTCGGCTCAATATGGCTTTGGCCAAACGATGCCTGGCCTGGATGCCGGCAACGAAGCATTCGACAATGCTGCCATGGCCATCAAGTACGAGATGATTGGCCAGACGTTTGCCGTCATTGGCATGGGCGTGGCAAAGACATCTCTCGGTCTGTTCTTGCTGCGCATCGTCGTTGAGCTGTGGCACCAAATTGCCATCTGGGTCGCCATGGTGTCGCTCATGCTTGTCTCTGTCATTACCGCCATTGTCTTTTGGGTCCAATGCATCCCGGCCGAGAAGATCTATGACCGTATGCGTGTCGAGGGCGTGTGTCAGATTGACGTGACACCATTCGCCATCCTCCTCGGAGGTAGGACCTACGCCCTGTTCCCTTCTACCTTGGACTAGCTGACCCTTGACTACAGTATGGTGCGCTGTCGTCGACTTCTTCTTCGCCATCTTCCCTTGGATCTTCATCTGGGGATTGAACATGAAGCACAGGGAGAAGATGACCATCGCTGGCAGTATGAGTTTTGGTGTGGTGTAAGTATCCATCAACCTTGTTCTGCATTCTTGTCTAACCCGCCATAGTGCCGGAGTCTGCGGTATTGTCCGTACTTATGAAGTTGCAACCGGATTCACAGCTAACTACACCCGTACGTGTCTACCCATAGCGCTCTATAGTCCCAGCTAACAACTAGAACAGTCGACACCGTCCCCTTGATCATCTGGTCTGCCGCCGAAATGGCCGTCACCCTCATGTGCATCGGCATCCCCATCCTCCGTCCCCTCTGGCGCCGAACATTCCACGGCTCCAAGTTCTCCTCCGAAGGATCCTATAAGAAGCAAGGTGAAGGCAGCGATGGACCGAGCTACAACCTCGGCAGCATGCCTCGCAGCCACGAAGCGAACCATTCGAATAGAGGGTTCCCCAACGCGGATCCAAAGTTGGGGATCCGCGGGCCCAGCACCATCACTCGTATCGCGGGCGATAACATGAGTGATGAGTCTATACTGGGGCCCGAGTATCGCACTGGTCAGGGAGGGGATGGAGGCATCTGCGTCAAGCAGGATGTTCAAGTTGATTGGACAAAAGGGAACCCCGTTTAGCCTTCAACATGGAGCTACAAAAAGATTGGGATATTGGGGGGTTTATAGGTAAAACAGGTGTTCTCGAGACGAGCTGGCGCACTCTCCTTTGATGCCACGGGGCTTCATAGATCTTAGATAGACATCGAAGACCGCAATCATCTTTTCTGTCATTGATCAAGGCCTCACCGCCCGTGAATCCCAACGTACCCATCACATTCTCGTGCTGTTCCCTGTCTCTCCCTCGGCCACCTCTATCAACCCCACCGAGTCAAGCACCATGCTGACGCAACCGACAACCTCAGATGCCCTTCTCAATAACTCATTGCATTCGCGGTGCATCCTTCTTGCCTCGTTTGAACGATGGCAAGTTCTTTCCTCCACTGCCAAGACATCTAATAGCCTAAAAAATGGCTGCATAATCTCTAGGTCTGACTGTGCATCTGGACATGCGGGGTGGTCTAGCGCATTCTGCAAGAGGGTCATGACGGCGGCGAAGAATGGGTGGAGTAAGATCCTGTCGATGTTTAGCAGAGAATTGCTAGTCTTGATAGATTGCTTACCAGACACAAGCATAGTCTCCATGAGGTATCAAATGCATCAGACGAACTGCCTTTCTTGACTCGATGATGCAGTGACTCTCGGGAGGCGTCACCGTTTCTTGCGTATCAAATCCTTCGTTCATCGAGACAAATTTTCTTGGTGGCAAGTGTCGCTCGACCATAATAAGACAGTTGATGTAGGTGAATCGTAGGATCAGCAGGTGCAGTGCCTCGGGTGAAAGAGGCACCGCAACTCGGTCGCTTTCCAACTCAATCTCAACACCGTTTCGCCAATATGATAGAATCGAGTCGAGTTCCTTGGCCACGGAGACCTTCTGAGCCTTAGACTGCTGTGATGCCTGTACTGAGTAGAGTCGTTTGTAAACTTGTCCTTGGATCACAGCAAGTCCGATGCGGGATTTGAAGAGATCGATGGTGCAAGGTCCGTCGCTGTTAAAAGGTAACTTGGAGAGTATGCTTGATGGCAGTTCGACATCCATGTCATCGTCGTCTTGAGAGAAAGGTTGCCCCATCCGTAGACTAATGTCTTTGTCAAGAAAGTACGTGATCCAAAAGACACGTCTCCGCTGCTCGTTCTGCGCTTCGGTAAGGCCGTTATCGCGAGTTTTTCGGTGCAGTCCCATGGCCTGCGCCAATCTCACCGCAGCAGCTGTGAGAACAGAAGCGGGATGTGAGTTTGCTGAACCTTGTAGAACAACAGCCATGCCAACTAGAGCTTGAACTGCCGGTAGGCTATTTTGCAGAATATTGAGCTCGGCAACAACCGCAAGGGCATTATGACAATACCCGCATGCCTGAGCGCTCTCATAGCTTGTTTCAAACATCTGCATTGAACGAAAACGATGGGCCAATGATAGAACAATGTTGATGCATGCCCACCAGTCTGGATTGCTTGGACTAGAAGTCAAGTAGTTGCGGTCGAACTTTTGCAGAAAATCCTGCTCATCAAAGAGTGGGAAGAATCGGTTGAAGCTTTTGAATGTATCCATTACCAGATCAAGTGCGACTGGCTTTGCAGGGAGCTCCTGAAAGGTGGGTAAGGAGAATGGACCCAGTGCCATGCCGACAGTGAAAGATGGAGACGGCCGTAAAGGTGATGGTGCTGAGTTAAAGATATTCATGAACTCTCCTGATATCGCGTCGTTTCCATTAAACCAGGACGAAGGGAAGATGCTCGCTACCCTTTGTGGAGGACTAGCAACAGCTATGCCTGTCTGTGGTTGTTCGTCTGGATTCTCACAAGGCCCAAGGTCCATGGTGTTTATGGTATCATCTGTTGCTGGAGCTTCGCCCTCGACAGACTTGGTCTGTTGGAGAGCTGTCTCTAGGACCTTCTCCATATTCTTAAGCCGTTCCTCCAACTGGACAATGTACTTGTATCTGTAGCTACGTAAGCAATGGGAATGAGATTCAACATATTAGACATACCCAGCTGGTCTCCGGGGCTTTCGCTTTGTGGAAATGGGGGTGAAGTGGCATTTCGTCTTGTACTTGTTGCATTGTACGCACCCTTGCTTTGTAGGTTGGCATCGTATCTTTTTGATTCGACACATATCGCAGGCCTATCAATCGTGTTATTCCTCCTGAACACAATCAGGACTGTGTGATTACCCTTATCATTGGCCGTTGAGATTCAGCTAGCTCACTAGACGGCCCTGAGGCTTGGGTGCCTCCCCCCATTTCTGACGCTCCGGATGGGTGGTAAGAGAAATCGACCAGGGTGTGTGTGTCGTCGATTTTGACTCTGAATTGCCGATATGAGGTACTACGATACAGTTAAAAGTCTTGGCACGAGATTGTGATGGAGAAGAAGAGGGACATGACGTGGTGATGAGATGAGCTCACGTGATGACGATTGCCGTGATTATAAATCAACCATTTGAACGGATACTCTCGCGTACCAAGGTTTATTGCCGTTTCTAGAACTAGGCTTGTTCTGCTTTGGCAAAAGATATTTCAAAATGATCCAAGACTAGGCTGAAAGGTGGGAAGTGAAGTTGACAGTGGAAGCGAAAGGATTTGCGACGACATCATGGATTCTATGATTCACGTTCACATCTATATTCTTATCGTTATGTTGCAACCCTCTGAACCCAAACCGGCCATGAAGTTCTGAATTGTGTGAGAGAAAAATGGGAGGAAGTGGCCTGGCATCTCGGGGGGTGTTTGTTCACTTGGACACCATTTTATGCAAGGAAAGAAGCCAGGACCATGATTTATAACACAAAATTCAACTAATTGACTACTTTCACAGCTCTGCTACAGCTACAGAGAATGTTATTGATGGCTTCAGAACTTCTTGTATCCCTGCCCCTTGACAAAAGTCTGCTGCCATGGCCCCTGCGACTCCCCTTCCGCAAGCTGGGTGTAAAACTCTCCATGTGCGGCACCATCAATGTCGGCGGATGCGCTCGAGCCATCTGCCTTTCGCTCATCAGCGTAGTAGAATCTAAATTCAATCAGTAAGCTAGTTGTTGCAACTGTTGGATGTGCACGCACTTGAACCCCTTGCTACCGTATGCCTCGGCAGCGCATTTGATGAAATGGGCCGTCGCAGACTTGCCGACTCCAAGATCCATGAGCGGAACGATGGTGTTGTCGTTGAGGAAGTTTCCGGTGTAGATGAAGGTGCGAGATGCTGAGTCAGTGAGCTCCTCAAAAGCGAGGGCGGCTTGCTGGGCTGCTGCGAAAGCACTGATGGTGTTGATGGCCAAGTTGCGGGTGAAAGCCTTTAGATCAAGGCTGAGGGGATTCTTGCCATCGTTTGGAGTCACAGCAGCGGCTTTTAAGAGGAGTGTTAGTGAGAGAGGGAGGGACAGAAATAAAAAGGCACGGTACCGTTATAAACCACGACACTTGGGGTACCGAGCTGGGACTTCACGGTAGAAAAGACTTTCTCCACAGACTCTGGGTCGCTGAAGTCGCTGCGAATGTGCAACTGGCTGGGAGTGCTGTCCTCTTCCTTCAGACTTCGAGCAGCCAGGGCAATCCTGTAGCCTTTGGCTGCAAATGCGCGGCCTACATGTTGTCCGATGTTGGAGCCAGCTCCAAGAATCAGGGCGACGGGTGAGTTGGGAGCCATTTGGAGGTTGTGCTTGGATAGTCAGAGGTGAAAATGGAGGTTTGGATGAGATGCAAGAAGTATTGAGGGGATGTTGCAAGATGTAATGTGTATTAATATATGCCACAGAGCCTACCATGATCCAATAGCTGTCTCATGCTGCATAATCCGTGGTTGTGGTGCATGTCAGCGCCCGGAGCGGACCTTACCAAGGCTCCGGAGGCTTGCGCTAAGAAGCCGGTTTTGTCAGCAAGATGGCGCCCACCAGAACTCTCCCTCTCGGGCCAAGGGTGGGATTTAAGATGGTGGGAGATCTGATTGATAATTCTCCCATCTCGTAGCGAGTTTAGTGCGTGAATCTCGGGTGTAATGGCCATCCCAATGTTGTTTTGCAGTGTCGTAGGCGGCGTCTTGGGTGATATCGCGCACTGGTACGGCCATATTGATACTAGGCATACTGCTGACGAAGCCACACAATTGTCTGAGAAAGAGTATTATAAAGAATTGGTAATTTCACATGGCTGAAGGGGTCGATGAAGAGCCAATAGAGAAGGCAAGCCATTTCAGCAGAAATGATGCGACAATGATGATTCTGCATTCTGAGGGTCTCACACTTGCATGCCATTGCCTTGGCGCATTACTTACTGATGTCATCCAACTGGATAGTTCCATGTTCATTCATGGCTTTCAAGACAATCCTTTCTCACGCTCTCGTAAAAGCTCACCTAACCTCCTGTCCGAATCGCTTCAACAATCCCAACTCTTTGCTTGTATTAAGATTGCACAAGTTGTGCTCCTGAGATGGATCATTAGATGACCAAACCTTTACTGGATCCAGCTGACGGAAGCGGCGAGCCAGCGATTGAGGTTGAAGGGACCTGCAAATCCCAACAGCCGCTCCCCCTTGACATCTTCTTGAGTGAGAGTCGCGACATGAAGTAGCGCCTTGTCTTCCACGTCAATGTACCATGAGACACCAAACTACTGCAAATCTTTGTGATGACCAGGGTCTCTCCGGAAGTCTTGTACCCATTTTCCAGTACTTCCCGGCTACTTGGGATGAAGGGTCGACCCAATGTTGAAGGAAGGAAGAACTGAGTTGATGATGAATTTGGGCTTCTCTGCCTTTTGGAAAGCCCAAATCTCTTGCTCAGATTCGGCCTTGAGAGCGCATAGACGTCCCAGACGCGATCGGCTTCGTAGGGTGGCGGCCGCCAAGCGCTTTCTATCTGTTGTACGTGGTTATCCCATCAAGGGCCGGGCTTCAGCTACAACAAAGAACACATTGTCAACAGTTCATAGCATCATATCCAAATGCTAACGCCCTGGAGTCTTGTTCAGCCTTGCATGAAGCCACGATCCCTAGGTTGCCTACCTCGTGGGCTCCATTCTCGCAGCCACTTGACCTCCTCATTCCATTTACTGGACATTCTATCTTTTCAGCGTCCTTTTCATCACTGTTTATATTTATACTTAATTCTCGTCTGCTGAGACCAAGCCCTGGGGATTTTCCAACACCGAGACTACTACCGAACGCTTTTTCGAAAGTGGTTAATTGAAGGCTTATGGGGGAGAGGTCTTTGAGTCTGGCACAAAATGCAAGGTTGAGCGGGATATGCGACAGCACGGTCTTCACACCGGCGCTCTGGAAGCACGACTGTGTAATCAAAGGCATTATTTAGGTCGAAATATTTTAAATTCACGTTGTGTAGCCCGTCAAAAGACCCCCGACATACCTACGCAGCATCAATCCCATCACCCCTTGCAACTCGGAAACTGTAACTCACATCCCGCTCATGATTTTGGATACAACAGCTTCACCCTTGCTTATCGACAGGCAGGCTTCACACTGCGTCAAGGCTCCACCAACTGGGACGCTGCATCAAAGGGGCGGTGTAGGAGGGCGAATGCCCGAAATTATGTGCCACTCTCGTAAATGTAGAGCCGACAAGCCCGAGAGATTACATCCTGGAAGCAGCCCGCCGGGACTCTTGGTGGTAGTACTACATATAGGCTACAGGGAGATGGAAACCAATAGTTCGATCGAAATGACTAGGTTAGCAAGCTTACTCCGTTGTGGAACATCAGTGACGAGCATCAAACCTCAGATAAGGCTTTTACAGTAGGACAGTTACTTGTACACGGCACTCCACTCATACATTTGAAGACGACCCTGGCAGCCCCCTTAGTGGCGAGAGGGATCCAATTCCCTCACTGCGATCTCTGGCACTTGGCAGTCTCCCTCGCGTTTCCCAACTCATCCCTAGCGTTGTCGTGGAACACCCGTAGGTACGCTTAAAGGGCTGTCAGCCCAACCGCTGTTTCTGCCTCACTCAAGCCCCAGTCTAGCTTTGACGATGAGATCCCTCCATCGTCTGGCCGTTGCAACTGCTACTTGTCTGGCTCTCTGTATTGAGGGCGCCCACACGACCAACCTATATGCCTTCTTTACATCCTGAGGTATCCAAGTCGCCGCACAAGACCCCGATACTGCCGAGATCATATACAGCAGTTGCAACACTTCTGATTCTCCTATTTTCCCTTTGGAACACCCCAACATACTCCCTACAGACAGCAAGCCGCGTAATGGGACTGCATTAACCGCAGCTGGCTGGTGGGATGAATCCAAGATCTGGGTATGTATCGAGAGTTCTCTCACATATTACGCTGAGCTCACTGCAATCAGGCTTCCGTATTCTTCCAAAACGAAGACGGCGACATTGCGAATGGTGTCTTTGAGTGCGACATGAAGACTGGCCAGTTCAACCGCACAGGCGAATGGTATCCTTCGTCGGATGCCGGTGTCGACTCAGTACACAACGAAACCGGCCTCTCTGTTCAGAATTTAGGAGATAAAGATGGATATCGACTCTTTTATCACAATAAGCACAGACAAGTCATGATGCTATCGTACAAGCGGGATCCAGGTTGGACGGATGGAGGTCCTGTCTCACAGGAAACTGGACGGGGGGTTGCTTTGGCCTCAGCATATCGCGAGAACAAATACATCTCGGTGGTTTCCCCGAGATTTTCTTCAGATTTTGAGGTTGCCCGTCTGGAAGAAGAAAACTTGTGGCAGCTAGGCAAGGCATCCGTGGGCGCTGCATCCAAACATATCGCTAATAGTCAGTCTTCAGACAGTTTTCCGCACTCCTTGAACGACGGAGTAACAAACGAGACCATGCCGAACGAGATCAAGTTCAACGAAACAGACAACCCCGAGTTTGCTTTGCCTTTCTGGGATCCCGATACCCAAGCAATCGGATACACGGCAACGAGGCACGGCTTACGAGAAGTTTACTACATCGGCACCGACAAGACTTTATATCAGGTTCGCGAGTCCGACACTGGTGATGGGTGGACTCTAGGGCCTAATGCCAGCCTGTCAAACTGGCCCAAAGCAGACAAGGGGAGTGGTGGCCTAGCAGTGGTGTCTCCATCAAAGGCCTCGGGGGAGGTTTGGATTTGCTACTGGGCCAACGGAACCATCATCCAAGCACATAAATCCGCTTCTGGCATCTGGGATGAGGCTTCGGCACTCCCAAGCAATTGGATCGACAGTGAGGTGGCTCATCCACCGAATAAAGATGAGAAACCGCACCAGAATGTTAACAGCAGTGGCTGGAGTACAGCAGTCAAGGCAGGTGTCGGGGTTGGTGTCAGCGCCGGAGTGTTGGCGCTTGGGGTGTTAATCTGGTTCCTCATCCGTCGCTACCGACCTGTTCCCCACTCCGACTCCAAGATTCAAGGAACCGACGCGAAGGATCAGATTTGCGACCTGCCGGAGGTCTGCATAGTCCAAAAGGCGACACCGATCAGTGCCCAGTCCACAGGTTCCTCCGTTGGGGGGAATCAACCTGTAGAGCTGGAGCAACCAGCTGAGGTCTATGAGCTTATGGGGAGGAGTGAAGTGAGCTCTGTACGGGCTTAGGGGAGGGAGTAGTGGGTGCTGTAACGGGTGCTCTAGGAACTGGATGTCAACGGGGGATGCAGTCGCGGGGCCAAGTCTATTAGTTGCCACGGTAATGGAGCAAGAAAGATGGATTTGTAATGACACTGCGAAGCAAGGATGTGAAGGCAGCCAAATAGAAATCCTAATTTCCCTTCGGCGGCGAGGTTCTGTCGGTGCAGTTTCAGTGCCTAGCTGGACTTCTAAGCGTGGCAAGCATCAAAACAACCCTCCGCTACACGAGTTTCAAGTTAAGCCCTAAAGTATGATGAACATGGGGGGGGGGATATATTTGTGCTCCCGGTTGCCTTGGATATTGAGAGAGCTGCAGCATTCCGGGGACCACACGCAGGGGAGTGTGCCGTCTGACTGCGGTGCCAGTCGCCGAGTTGTTTGATGAGCCAACGACCAATGATGAAAAACCCTACGCGAGTGGGTGTAACGAAATGCAAATGACCCTGAGAGACAAAAATGTCGGTTGCAATCTCGACATGGGAGTAAAGGAACTATCCAAGCCTCAACCTTCCCTTTGCCAGTACCACACTTCAGTCCAACATCGGAAAAGCTGATGCGGCAGGTGTTGTCAGATGTATGCCAGTTGAATTTGTATACGTGTAAAAAATGCACAATGATAAAGGAAATACTAAATACCAGTTCATGCTACTTCATCCTTCATGTCATCCAAGTCAATCTCGCCAAGCGTCGGCTCATTTCACCCACTTTCATACCACCAAATGCATCGCAACAATAAGTCTAGCAACTATCCTTGCCCACAATAACGTTCCAGTTACCTTGGTCACTGAATAGCTGGCCTAAGTCGATGTTAGCCTCACTGGTCGATAATGCCCCGGTCTCGGCGTACCTTGAGTCATGGGCTCGGACCAGCCACCAGTCATGCAATCCTCCCGGATCTTGGCAGCAAAGGGGCCAAGGTCCTTGCATGGAACGCGAAGAGGGGTGTCGTTGTCGTTGCAGAGCCAGATGGCAGAGTTCCACGAGCAGCTGACGCGGGCACATTTGTAGGGGCCATCGTCCAGGCCACAGTAGCCGTCGATCCCCTGAAGGTGGTCGATGCCCTCCTTGATCGCTAGGACGCCAGCACGGCCCTTTCCGCCCCAGCCACAGTTGATTCTTCCGAACTTAGACATCCAACAGTCAGCTGCATGCCTAGGCAGCGAGAGTGAGATAACTTACCCCACGCTTCTCAACCGAGGAAGCGGCGCCGAAATCTGGGTTGATCTCCCGGGCCTTTACAGTGATTTCCTGTACATATGCTCAGTACTGGTTGACTAGCATTGTAGAAATGCGTATACGTACCTCAAGAGTGCCCTCAAGAGTAATGTTCTCGCTCCGCTTGTCGACCTGTCCGGTCCACTTCATGGGGGCGATTTCATAGCCGTCAATGGGGGCGCTGACCACCTTGGGAACATTGTTGGTCTGGGGGATAGCCTTGAGATCTGTTAGTGATGCAGACTTTGGCATAGGAGCCGAAGTGGTGAGCTCACTGAAGCAAAAGCCATAGCGGCAGAGAACATGGAGATGAAAGCGCTGGTCTTCATGGTGATGGGCTGAGTAAATATCGAGGATGGGGAAATATGGCGATGATGATAGATTTAGAGGCTATCTTGTTGAATGTGATGGTGATAGGGATCTGAATGCGTAGCTTGGTGAAAGATGGCGTCCTTTATAAGCTATTGCTTCAACATGGTCCTTCCTCACAAGCCAACCTCGTGATTTTTCCTTTCCAATCCTTTGATCATCTACACACAGAACTGTAATCTAATCTTGGACTTTGCAACTGTTCAGTCAGCCCGTAGCCTAAAACTGCGCCTGCCAGCTCATCTAGACACCGAGCCAACAGGTGGAGCCACCATGAAGTTATCACCAGTCGTAAAAAGGCGGTAGCATCTTGCCGGTCGTGTAGGTTATGCAGTCCATGCGAGGGATTGACACAGCCACAGAAGTCGCATGTTTCATCCTTCTGGGGCCCGGGCCACAACAACACGACACGTCCTCAGCTGAGGAGCAGCTACCAATGCATGACTGCATTCTCCAGACCAGAATGCAACGTTGCATGACTTCAGCCTCGGGCTTTGTTGCCGGACAACACACAGACCGCTGATCTGCGGTAGGGAACTGGGTTGGAAGAAGCTTAAAAGCGATGGTATTCCCGAGCATAGCCGAGATACGGTTTCAAATGTGCCTCTCTGACAGGGTTAGGCCCGTTGAGCCAAAGGTTATTATTTGCTGCTCAGCCATGCAGGGCGGCCAACAGTGAAAAATCACACGCATTATGCCTCCGCGAGACAGGATTGACGGGTTAGAGGAGACGAATTTAGCATAGCTGAGTGCAGCCGGCCTCGGGCAACGTTCAAGCTCCTTTGTTGGCTATTATTGCAGTTGCGGTACCGCGATAGGATCATGATCCGCCAGGTTTTGCGGCAGATGGTATCTTTTTTTGAACCCATCACTTTAGAAGAATTGTCGTGGCAGCCCACCAG
The DNA here is from genome assembly GCA_027886205.1 of Fusarium piperis. Taxonomy (NCBI): domain Eukaryota; kingdom Fungi; phylum Ascomycota; class Sordariomycetes; order Hypocreales; family Nectriaceae; genus Fusarium; species Fusarium piperis. Next base: position 173,712 of record RZGM01000064.1, on the reverse strand, counting down.
ATCATATTTATATCCTCAGAACCATGAGAAAATCTGCTGTATTTCAACATGGCCGTTTTCGTTGGCCAAGGTACCTTTTAAAGCCATGACTTTCTCTAGGTATGCGTAATGCTTCAAACTCAAACACTACAAGCCCTCGACATTCTCCGCAACTGCTTTCTCCAAGCTTGTCCACCCCGAGCATCCCAACATACTAAGCAGATTCTCAGCCCTGTCACGGCCTGGGACTTCGTGGAGATCTTCTCCACCTGAAAAGTCATCTGGGAAGGTGTTGCTAGGCTGAGCCTCTCGCAAGAGGGACAAAACTGTGTCCCAGGCGAATCTTCCAGCAAATGCAAAAATCCTTTCGTCCTTGACAGTTGACAGAATGGCTGCTGCAACATGAAGTCGGGCAGTATCTCGAACGTGAACGTAATACTCTGTAGATGGACATGTCAACCCTGGCCTTGGCGCTTTTTCGGCGGCAGATACATACGACGGGGAAAGAAAGGGTGCATGGGAAATGTTTGCCCCTTGCACAGTAGCGGGATAAAGCTAGAGGTGCTCGTATACCCTTGATTGACTGGGTCGAGAGGTTTGCCCAAATTGACGGCCGGAAGAACTCATGCCAGTTAGTGTCGATACGGTTCACAGTGATAAGAGGATAGCTCACTGGTATTCACAACTAAATCCTCTCGCTCCTGGCGGTGGTCCTTGTAAAATTTCCAAATCTCCTTTTCCGCCTCTGTTTTGCCTGCGGCGTACACAGTCATCCCCCTCTCAGGTTCGTATGGTGGCTCCTTCCAGGCTCCTTTGATGGCTTCTTCGTTCCAGGTATCTTTGGTCACCACAGTACTAGGTTCATCCAGTGGGTTATAGAGGGACGCACAGGACGAGGTATAAATAAACCTCGTCACACTTGGTTCGTCATACGCTGCCTTTAGAGCGTTGAGTGAACCAGAGATAACCAGAGGGATCGTCTTGTTCGGGTCTGGATCAAGGGACATTATGGAAGCTGTATGGGCGACGATGGAGGCACCTGTTGGGTTTAGTGATGGGATTGATCGACATCGGTAAGAGTGTTGTTTACCTTTGATTGCTTCATGAAAAGCGTTTGCAGCGGCCATATCAGTGACTTGAGCGAGTTCAAAACACCCAGCTCCGTATTTTTCCTCAAAATGTTTGACGAGCCAGGCATTCTTGTCAAGGTTGCGAACAGTGCCCCTGACTCGGTAGCCATAGTGAAGGAATTGGTCAGAAATATGTGAGCCCAAGAACCCGTTTGCGCCGGTCACGAGAACTAGAGAGCCTCTAGGGACTGCTGGGTCTGTGAGTTCTAACATGATGCTGGGAGAAGAGGTCCGTCTAGAGAGCGTGGCTGGTGATATTCTGGCTGGGGTGAGAGTTCAACTTGGACCTGCCTTTCTGAGGCAAGAATATTTCCGGGAGGACCGATGCCAAAGCCAAGGTTGTCGGTTCTTGTCAGAAATGCCGGCCACAGGCACCCTATCATGGCGATGGGATGGTGAAAGTGCCTATTCAGAAGGGGGCTTGGGCTGTTATTTATAAACACGAGAGGATCAGTCACTTTGCTATCTTCCCACAGCTCTTCCAGAGGCACAACTGTCATCACGTAGACTAAAATATCCCTCAAAGAAGCGAGCTATAAACCCCTGTTGAGTAGTTGGCCTGGTCATTTTTGAAGCCAGCCAATGGTATCAGAGTTGCCCAATGCGGTAATGTGTCTCCAGCCTCCACTCCAAGATGAGATGACCGCTGGCTACCTTCTTCAGCTGGAGTCTGTTAGATAGCCTGAGCTTCTTTGTCATTTGGAGCCCCGGGGCTATTTCAACGGATGCTATGACGACAAGATTTGCTCAATCTGTGCCCGAGGGTCCCATGTGCCAACGTCGAATCTTCCCATATCCAAAATGCGGCATAATCGCAAATCATCTGGACCGACGTCTCCTCCGCTCAAGACCCATAACAAAAAGTCCCGAGAGATATACCGATCGACCTTCCTTGAACCCCAATTCCATTCCTCTGAATCACTCTTTCCCATCATTCGATCCGCCATGAGTGCAATCCATACGAGAGCGCCCCTAGAAAGTCCATATGGGGGTTCAGTGGCCATGGATAGAGGCAGATATGTGATGCAGCGCATATGCTCGTTCAGAATCTGCATCATGTGCACCAGTCCGTCTAGAGTATCAGGCGGACCCCCTTTGACCATTTTGAGAAAGAAAAGAGCCGCCAGACGAAGAATTATGTCACGGGACCTTTCGGCTTCATGCTCCATATCACTAAGCGACTTGAGCATGGGGTTACTGTGGTGCTGGAACGCGTTGGCTCCGTTCAAGCACCTATCGAGCGCCTCCAACCGTGTCTGTATTGGCACCGAGGCCATTAACAAGCGATACTCGATACCATGATATTCTTCCATCAGCGCAAGTGGGTCAAATATCAATGACCCTCGTTGTGATGCAGCAAAGTCGATTGTAGCGACAAGGATAGCCAGAGATGCGATAGCATCGCACAAATCATCGCATATGCCATCGTATTGGCGAACTGCCAGTTGGACATGGGCTTCTATCGCCATCCGCTGGCTGTGAGGGAGACTTTCCGAGATTGGCTTTTGTAAATGTGCTTGGGTAAAAAAGGGTGCCGTTACTATCTCGGAAGCCCCTTTCAAATCTGCCCTTCAGTGGGTTAGTGCCAGTAAATGTTGATTTGTGACCGAAAACTCACTTTTTGACGAGTATCTGAACTGGTAATGGGAGGACATGTAAGCCGCCCGCTGCCTGCACGAGCAGCTTCAGGCCATTTAGATGGGTCAACCAGTGGTCATACAATCCGAGAAAGGTCTGGCACGCCGCGTCAGTAAATACAAGTGACAGATTTTGATAAAATAACTTACTGCCAAAATAGCCAAGCTCGCGATGGACTGGATTACCACCACTGTCTTGCTGATGGTCTGCTTCTTGTCGCCCAACAATTGGTTGACCAGGGCGCACAGTTTTGCTGAATGCATCGAAAACCCTGCTGACTCCCTTGTCCCTGACTTGAGCAGGAGAAACAAGGCTCCCATTGTCAGAGTGCAATTGAGCATCAGCGGCTCCAGCATCAAACGCTCAAAGCGGCTCTGATCCATGGACAGCGGCTGCCATGAAACGACCTGTAACTGTTCAAATGGATAGTGCCTAATTGGGCATGAGAAGAGATATGCGTGGAAACACTTTCGTCCTTCATCGGGGATATCTACTGGAAGCCCATGTAAGACCCAATCTGGTAGGGTAATTCCAGAAGGAGATGGGACATAACAGGTGTCGGCGTCGTTGAGTTGGCGCCATGCTTTGATCAATGGAAAAGTGATCGATTCCTTGGGAACTCTGCTAGCGACAGATTGATATGGGATCACCGAACAGGGCTGTTGCAATGCGTCTTTGTCTCGGTCGCTTGCATCCGTTTTGGGCGCAATTCTTCGGTTCTCACCCCCTTGCACGCGCCTCAGGTCATCCTCAGTCACTAGTCTTGGCGCCTGTCGAGGTTTCTGCCGCTTCTCCAACACAAACTTGAGCTTTGGGGCAGGTGAGTGCGATTTTTCTGAGATTTTTGAGACTGTGGTTGCGTTGACAAACGATATCCCCTGATGCTTTTCCCTGGTGACTCGTAAGCCACGTCTGGTCTTGGTGACGGGGCCATCGCGATGCATAGCGACTTGCTGGAGCTCCATAACTTCAGGGAAGGGACCTAGCTGTCATGGAATTGAAGTGGCTGTTGTGTGATCTTTGCCGAGCTTGAATGAAATGATCAGTAAAGGGCAGTGATTATGCATGGGATGAGTTTACGTCACGTCAGAGTCCCCCATTTTGCTCACGCGTCAGCGCTAGGCAAATTGCCATATTCGGTAATTCGCATCTTATTGGTCAGGCCCGGGAACCCAGATAAGGTTCAGGTAGGACTACAATCCTTGCCCCGATGAACCAAGGCCAGCTCCACGGCATAATAGACGATATGTATCCTCCAAACAAGTCCAGTTGGTCAAGGAAGTATTGTGGCGTTCTCACTCCAGCTATGCGTCTCTCATTGGACACTCGGCCCGGTGCTTATTCCGCCGGCTTATTGCCTCACCCTGTACCAACAGGCGTGTCACCTTCTGAACCCCTCTTGTCCAACTTGGCGTAGATGTGTGTAACTTGAACTATGAACGAAAAATGGATAGTTTCCGCCAGAAAGTTAAAGAATACCGCCTTCACACGTGCCAGCACTGCGATATCTTCGTAGTGGACGCAGCTAAAGCTGTAGCCTCCAACAATCGCGAAACCAATCTAGGCGTCTTTCGTATCCATGGCGCAGACGTCTTCGAAGCGGCGTCAAACACCTGCGCGTTTTTTGGACCCTCCATTGTCACTCTTGAGAAGGATATCATACCTAGGATGCTAATGAAAGTTATTCATGGGGATGTTGCTGGTCAGTTCACCCTCGTCGTCACGATTTGGTATATTCGCAGGGCAGATGGTAGCCATGGGATGACCATAGAGGGGGCTTGGAGATGGAATGGTCCCCCGGAGGGCTGGCCGTCGAATGGCGTAACGAGGTATAACCTATGGCCTGAGAAGGGTGAGTCGATTGGACCTGTGACTAAGGCCTTCTCTCATTGCTTAAATAGATGCTTCTTGCGGGAACAGATTCACGTCGCACGCTGTTCAGCCGCAAGTCAGCTCCCAAGAAGCGTTCACGAAAATGCAAACGTCGTTGAAGGAGTGCTTGAGCTCGCATACCGAGTGTACTCGAACTTATCTCCCGCCCCCCTCTCGACTTGTGGACGTTCAAAACCTCTGCCTAGTTGACTCAGCCCCTATAGGCAGCCCTACCTGGGCCGCCTTGTCGTACTGCTGGGGTGGCCCTCAGAAAGCCCAGACGACGAGCAAGAACGTCAGTGGCCGCTATAAAGCCATCAACATTGGCGATATGCCTCTGACCCTCCGCGATGCCATCCGAACGTGCCGCGAACTGAACCTCCCATATCTCTGGATAGATCCCATGTGCATCATCCAGGATGATGAAGACGATAAAGCCAGGGAGATCAACAAGATGCCCGAGGTTTACCAAGGTGCTCTGGTTACTTTGTCAGCATCTTGCGCAACCACCTGCCACGGGGGTTTTCTGCACGATCGGCCTCACCCAGCTCCGGGAGTAGCGTTACCGATGAAACGTTCGGACGGTGGACATGACATTATTCAGGCTGTCAGGTGGACGCGCCCTGTTGAGGAACCTATCAATACAAGAGCATGGACTTTCCAAGAACAAGCTCTGTCTGAGAGGATTATTGACTATGGATGTCAAAGAGCCTCATATTTCTGTAATAGCTCTGGCAAGAAACGTCGCTTTGGAATGCTTCCCTCCCAAACAGATGACCTCCTTCGTGGGGAGTGGGCAAGCACCGTGGAAAAGTACTCGGCACGTCAGTTGACATTCGCCAGTGATAGATTGAATGCCGTTGCAGCTGTGGCGAGTCGCTTCGCCGAAACGGCTGGTCTATCATCGTCCGAGTACGTGGCCGGGTTATGGAAACCATCCCTCGTTCGAGGACTTCTCTGGACTGTGAAAACTGGTCAAATACGAACAGAGCCGACGGGTGGACCATCATTCTCATGGGCCTCCCATTTGATGGAAGTAGAGTGGCAGTCTGAGATTTGGGGGAGAGACACACACAAAGAAACTGCAAGCATCTTGGAGGCCGAAGTCAAAGTTGGAAATGCTTTGTTGCCTTTTGGTAGTGTTACAAGCAGCCGCCTCGTGATCAACGGCCCTCTAGTTTACACCACCCTCGATCTTTCCTCGGGAGAGGCCCGCATCCGCCACGACGATGGCGGCGAGCACTCGGTGGAGCTTTTTCTTGACAAGGAAGAGAAGATAGAAGCAAAGTCCATGTCTTTCTGGTTGCTAGAGCTGCTGTTTCACCTGGGACAGGAGAATAACATGGGACCTGGGAGTGACACCCGGTTTGGGCTGATACTCCAGTCCAAAGGACAGCGGCAGTTCACGAGGATCGGGATCTATCAAGAGTGGATTCCCCAGGATATCCCAGTGGCGAGCCACAAACCTCGCAATGGCGTGTGCAAACGCTGCAAGGAGATTTCTACTACTGCAGTTTCTAAAGTTGAGTTGGTTTAAGGATTGATACGTAGACTTCAACGGATGCGAACAGGGGACATGTTTTGAGCGAAATCGCTAGCGATCTTTATAAATGTTTGTATATACAACCGTCAAAACGGACAAACCTAGGGCTCAACAACTATTTACCGAACAATAATATGTACATCGTAATCATCTTAAACCTCCTCATTCTTAGACCTTCGACTTGGTGGTAGCACCAATGGCCTTGCCGTTGGTAGGGATCAGGAAATCACTGGCCCTGACCCGACCGTCGCTGCCACGAGCGCCCTTGAGAGTAGAAGCGTCAGTACTCTTGAAGGACTTGTCGTTCCAGGTAGTCTTGTCGTTCCAAGAGTTGCCAGACTGCTTGACGCTGCTGATCAAGCTGACCTGGGAGCCAACGTTGGAGGCAGCAATGTTGTTGTTCATCTGAGAAGAGGAGCTCTTCATGTTGTAGCCAACATCGCCGTTGTTCCAGGCAGTGTTGCGCTCAAAGGTCAGGGTGCCGGGGTTGCCGTTGTCGATGAAGCCCTTCTTGAGGTTGTCGAAGGCGATGCAGTTCTTGACAATGTGGTTGGCCGGGGGGTTGTTCTTGATGCCGAGCTTGAAGCCGTTGCCATCACCCTCAAAGGGGCTGAAGCCCCAGCGGTTGACGCCGTTGCCCCAGGCGTAGACCTCCTCCAGAGTGACAGGGGAGCCGAACATGAACAGGTCAAGACCGTCGTCGACATTGTCCCACAGACGGGCGTTGCGGAGGAGGTTGCCCTCGCCCTTGCCATCCTTGCAGGCGAAACCGTCGGCGCTCTCACCGTTCTTGCGAGGATCGCGGTTGCGGTAAGAGTCGAGGTTCACAACAACGTTGTTGGCGGAAGCACCCTCGAGCTGGAAGCCAGTCTCATAGTTGTCGTGGGTGGAGAGACCCTCGTAGTAGTTGTTGGAGGCATCACGAGCGTAGATGCCGTAGGGTCCGTTGATCAGCCTGAAGATGGGTGAGTTTGGAAGCTCGCAAGTCCTGGAAGATATACTTACTCCAGGTTGTAGAAGGACCAGTAGTTGGCGTTCTGGATGTGGAAGATGCCGCGCTCAGGGTTGGGCAGGGCCTCGTCCAGCTTCTTGGGAGTACTGTCGACAGTTAATTGACTGGATAATCTTCAAGTCACTGAGAAACGTACCCAGGCATGTTCTCACCATCAATGACGACCTTCTCGTTCTGGTAAGGTCGAACAGTGATAGGGGAGCCCTTGCTTCCGCTCGTCTTGAACTGGATGTTGGTGCTGGGGGCATAGGTGCCCTTTCGCAGGTAGATGGTGTCACCAGCCTTGGCCGCGTTCACGGCAGACTGGATAGAGCCATAAGGGGCATCGAGGGTGCCAGAACCAGAGCCAGTGGGTGAGACAAAGATGTCCTTGGCAGAGGCCCCACTGAGGATAGCCAGGAGAAGAGTCGGGGTAAGCTTCAGAAACGCCATGATTGTCGATATTCCAAGACTGGCTGCTCTAACGAACCATGAGAAAAGACTTGTATTCCCGTCTTATATAGGTCTCTTCAACAATAATTACCCAAATGAGGCGGACGGATCGACCCACTCCGAAGTGCCGCAAAATGATGATTCCACCAATGGAATAACCCTGTTGTTCTGGAAACGTCTCAATGTCAGTGGTGGCATTTTGAGTGCGTTTCATTCTAGTTAGCAAATACCGTAAAGCATGAACCTGAGGATTAAAGGAGATTCAAGCTTTTCGTATCCCACGGGGGTGGGACAAACCATTCGGGCCGCCGGATAAGGTTAGTGGGTGACATGTTTTTCTTGCCATATTATGCTTATTTAGTTAGTCAAGAAGTCTATATCGACAGTTTGTGACAAGAAAAAAAAAGATATGGCTGACGGTGTTCGTATCGGTGCTATAGTCAAGAACTCACCCTCGGTCCACCGCCTGAAGTCCCGTCACGGACGGCGTTCAACATAGCATACTCCGTACACTACTTCCACGTGGCTGGGAATGGCAGGTAGTGGAAAATCCGCCAGGGAGTGGACACTAACCTGCTCGTCATCGCTTGTCATTCGGGCCTCCCGATAGGTGGTCTAACCTCACTGAAGCCCCGTACACGGTCCAGACTCGTGGGTCTCGGACTTTGCGCTATACACCGCCATGTAGCGGACATAGATTCTCCATATAACATGTCATACCGACTTTCAACTCAAACTCAAACATTGATGCGGTTTACCAGTAGGAACACGTGGCACAGTGTAGGGGACGGGAAAGAATAGGTTGGAAGATAATTAATTTTGGGCTCGAGTAAGCCTACAAGCGATTAATAGTGCTAGCTGAGAACACGTTTGTCCCCTTTCGTTCCGATCAAATTATCGAGCTATGCGTATGCTGGCCGTCAACGTCCATATCATGCAGCGCGCTTAGCATCCCTTCTCCTTGAGCTCCTTCAAGAGGTTCTCTGGGTTCTTCTTGATCGTCTTGACGACGAACTTGGAAGTGTCCTCCTCGACTAGGGTCATGCCCTTGCCATAGATCTCATCGAGGGCGCCCTTGACCTTGTCGACTGCGGTCAACTCTTTCTTCTCGATGATGTGAATGTGAACCTCGGGCTCGGGCATCTTTGCGGTAGTGTGGTGTAGGGTTGAAAGACTGGTGTGTTTCGTGGTTTAGTTGTGTGTGCAGGTTCTGTTGGTGCTTGGAGTGCGTTTGGTCGATTGTTACGAGTGCGAAGCTCGTCTTATATAATTGAAGCTCAATAGTGAATCACCAAATAAATACGCTACTGTTAGCTTTTCACAGGGTCACTTGACGATTTATATTTAGACACTTTGTTGATGTCAATGACGTCTCTGAACAAGTCAGTCGTTCGCTAAAACAAAGAATTCATTAGTCGGCACATCACAGCATTGAAGCCTAAAAGCTTGGAACATCATAGGCTGATTCAAAGAAGTAGAAACTCCAGAGAACTTCAGTGATTTAGCTCTCCGAACTAGCAGAATAATGTTCAGCTTCTTGGTGCCCTCAATGGCTACCCCATAGTCTCCACATCACTTCAAACGGCAGAAAGAGTATCTGATTCAGTTAAACGTGGACTATTTTCTCACCCAGGACTGTCCCGAACGAACTCAGGCCGAGTGATTAATAGATAATCTTCGCTTCCGGATTCACGCATTCAGCACCAGTTGGCCGAGATGATCGTCTTGCCTGCCCTCTTTGCGTTGGTGGTATAGATTCGTCATGTCAAGTGACGACTCACCTACGTAGTAGTTAATAATCACGATTGGTTCATTCCATTAATCACCTTCAAAGCGCCCATACCAGGTAAGTCGCTACTGTACTCGCGTTCAAGTTCAGCCAGGGTCAGCCAGAGGGTTGACCACCGAGATGGCTCTTTCCAAGACTATCCATAATCTCCATTAACCGAATCACTTCTCAGGGTCGCTCATGATGTCTTCTCGAATCGTCGGCGCTTCAGAACTGCTCCCCTGGTCTTTTGGATCAGGTGCACCCCCTGTCAGTTGCTGATACACATACTTCAGTTGACCCCAACCGTCAATGATAGGGTAGAAGCCCGCAATAAACATGGTGATCCACACCCAGATAATGGCCACAATGATCCAAGCATCAAAGAATCCCTTTCCAAACACATACTTGGATGCATACATGGGGAGTGGCCTAATGGATGGATCAGTACCCATAACTCGACGTGATGCATGTGATTATACTTACCAGAGAACCCAGTGTCCTAGAAATGTAGCCAACGACCAAACGGCCGCAAGTGTCCCCCACCGTTTAAGCTTTGCCTTGTCTGCCGTGTAGCTTGCAACTCTCTCCTCGTGAGACGCTGGCTCATTTCTTTGCCCAGCAGTCTTCGTCTGATCAAAAGCGAGGCGCTCATTCCGGAAATCGGCCCAGTTATAGTTGTCCGGCTTGATGAGTGAAATGACCACAGAGTAGAGGCCAGGACTCAGAGCGGAGGCGACTGTTCCGTACATGCATGGCAAAATCTGCCCAGTGGAGGCCACTGTGACTTCTCCATACAGCGAAGACGCAGTTCCCAGCCAGACGGCAATACCAGTGGCCAGGCCCAGCAGAGGTGAGATGATGGCGGCGGCCTTGGACTGCTTCTTCCAGAGAATTGTGAAGACGGTGGGGAAAATACCCGGGCAAGTCAAGACTCCCAGCATATACAGGGTCCAACCGAGGTCGACCTTTCCATAGTAAAGAGCCGTGGAAAAAGCCGCAGAGAACAATCCGAAGAAGACAACGCCAATGTGGCTCCAGCGTATGGCATCTCTGTCCGTGGCGTTCCGGTTAAAGTATCGACGGTAGATGTCGAAGCTAATAATTGACGACACCGAAATGACCTGGGCAGAGATGGTTGAAGTGACGGCCATGAACGTGATGAGCAAGACAGCGACGGCGCCTCCCTTGCCTGCGATTGCGATGGCCGCATACGGCATGACCAAGCCGTTGGATACTTCGACTGTAGACATTCGGCGGGGATACGTGGGAAATCTTTCAGAGCCTTCCAGTGCAATAGCTGAGAGACTCATGAGAGTTCCGAGGCACCAGGGAATACCGAAATAAGCAATGCCTCCAACGATGTAGCCTGGCACCACTGCCTGAGGAGCGGCGCTAAATGCCTTTGCGAAAAAGCCAGTATCCATGATGACCAGGCCGAAGTTGGCAAGGACGTGGATGATGCCGAAATACATGGCCTTGCAAGTTAGCATCTATACAGTCAAGCCATTCATCACTCTGACTCACCCCCTTGCTCGTCATGGTCAGATACGAGCCGTCCTCATTGTCCGCAACCGGGTTAACTTTTCCGGCCTCGACGATAAGCTGAAATAAGCTCGAGGGAGACCCAATCTCCGGGGTCAAGAAGGTCTTGATGGTGAAGAAGCAGATGATGATGGTGATGACAAAGGTGTGGAAGTAATCTGTCAAGAAGGTCGCCTTGATACCACCAACGAAGGTATACAGAACCACGCCAACGGGTAGCAAGAAAGTGGCTGCGATAATGTGCATGCCAGTTCTATGCACGATTAGTGTTATCCTAACATCGCAATTATCACACTCACAGTGCAGTGATAGCAGCACTGGCGCCAAGAAGCATGTTTGCGATGGCGATGATATTATTAATAAGGCAAAGTGCAATCCAGACAATGTGTCCAGCGGTGCCGTAGCGAATCCTCACAATCTCGAGCAGAGTGTGAGCCTCTGGAACCCTCAACTTGCAGGCAATTCCAAGCAGCGAGAAGAAGACAATCATTGGTGAGCACCTAGAAATTGTTAGTTATATGACCTAACCACAGCAGTGGTTTCACGAGGCCTACCCAGCTGCAAACCAAAATGGGCCAGCAACACCAAAGTTGTATCCTACAAGTGAGCTTCCCAGCATGGCTGTGCTCCAAAGCCAAGAGGATATAACAGCTGAAGCTGTCAGTCCAGTTCCAACTGTTCGATTTGCCGTCATGAACATTTCGGTCGTTCTGTTGTCTTCTCCCACCGTCTTCTTCAAAACGTGGGTAGCAAACATCATAAAAAACGCAATGAGGAAGCCAATCACAATAACGACGACATAACCAGCTGACTGCGGTAGTGGAGGTTCGATTGAGTCCGAGGCTCGCTTAACGAGCTCGGGAATGCCTGAGATTGCCATGGCAGCGAGCAGTCAGGTTCACTCTTTAGGTACGTCGATGAGATGTTGTACGATAAGTGGTTGCATGAAAACGATCAAGATGCGACGGCAAGCGGGTAGAGCATTCCCATTTATTTTCTCAAAAATGTACTGTAACTTCTTCGCCAACATGAATTCGTCAGGGATTCTAGTCCTGCCAGAGCACGCAATTCTAAAGTTGATCTCGCGAGATCTCGGTTCGTTCGGTTTTTTTACTAAAGCCCATCACGCAATCTATGAACAGCTCTGATTCGCAGATAAGGCATTGCACCCTTACATCGCGTCAATACCATCAACCATCTGCAGATTTTAGAGTGATAAGAGCCGGGAACAGGCTTCTAAGGCGTGGTCATGTTGGTTCGCGTCATCGCGAGAACGGGAATGTGCCGAACGATATCGCAATCGAGAACATAATGAGCAGCCACTGGCCACGTGGGATGGCAGAGTTACCCAAGTGCGGCCGTTATCTCAGATGAGCATACTCGGAGGAGAATGGTCGGGTATTGATGCTTCTCAAGGCGGGGTCGGTTGTGATAGACTATGAGTGAATAGATTGATTGATGTTGAGAGTGGAATATGATTGATCCGATCCGCTTGGACTGACACTTCTTCAACCTTTAATCAACGCAATTACTATATTTCAATAATTAATGTTACCTTCGGTAGCCACGAGAGAGATCTGGATCCTCTTCAATGCTTACAGATAGACTCCGTCGCCCCTATCTGTACTACCAAGTATCTTAGCACAGCAGTATTAGATAGAGCCTCATAAGGCTCGTGGATCTGCCAGCTAGATTTCGAATCCACATTCGAATGAGCGAGGATTGAGTGGACCTACTGGCCACCTCCAACAATGTTCTCGAACGCCTCAGAGCTGGCAGTGGTGAACCGTACCAGGCCGGATTGAGGCTTGGTCTGCCAGATTAATGCATTGACCTCATTCAGGCTGAGGCTCTCCGTGATGGCTGAATGAACAGCCTTGGCAGCTATATTTCAATTCGCTCATAGAATAATATTGAGAGGGGCTGACCATGCGTCGAAGGCCATCCTGGAGCTTGCCAAAGGAAGAACCACTCAAATCCATCACCCACTGTTGGCAGCAACAGTGTCACGTCATCTTTTTACATCTTCAACACTATCAACATCGGGAGAGATTGATGAGATGCTGATGCAGTCGAGGCAATATGTTTGCCGTCGAGGTCAAGGACAACGACTTATTGCTCCCTGGAGGCATATATCTGACACCACTGGCTTGATTGCCAAACGAGCAGCTGGGTCTCGTGACAGGGTCAAGTCACCGTCATGAGACGGCTCATATGATTTCCCCAGCGTCGGTTCTATATTAAAAAGAAAACCAATCACCAGGCCACTTGATTGGGCTGCTTGCGAGACGAGCTACTGTGCCGCATGACAGCATTGACTCGTTTAACAAACCCCTGTTCATCTCTGCCTTGCGCCCCTTGCATTCTGTAGTCGCCTCAACGATCCCGATGAAAACGCAGTTCTTCTCAAACCTGAGCTCAGCAAAACCTCTCAGTCCTTCCTTCTCCATTTCTTGCATGGTATAATCAGCTCCCAGCCGCAAAAGATAGCCAAGAGCCGAAGCCTCGTCAACCATGACAACAAAGCATGAGGCTCAATACCTCGTAGCGCCTTCAGCTCCAGCAGAAGCTGTCAACAGCCATCAAGATGACGACCAAAGTCCCCGGTCGCTCAAAGACTCTGCCCCTTCGCCGTTCTGGAGAGTGGGGACACCGGCGCTACTACTTACGATTCCACTAGCCTACATCGGTAAGTTTGATGATTCTGACATGACGGACACTGCTAATGCTTGGATAGTGTTGATGGCAATGACGGCATACTTGGATGGTAAGGAAAGGAGCGACTTTGGTGATAACGTCCGTGAGGTTCTCCAGATTGCCTCGACGTTGTGGCCCATCTCCTTTGCAGCTGTCTTAGGGCCAACTCTCAAGACCCTGGCCCTACACAGCGCCGAGAGAGGGTCTAGATTAGGCTCACTCGAGTTTCTCCTGTCGAGTCAGACCACCTTTGCCGCCTTGAAGAACCTCGTCGTGATGCAGCATCTGAACATCTGGACAATAGGCATCGGTGTATTATGGTGTCTTAGCCCCCTAGGAGGCCAGGCCGCTGTGCGGTCGCTGCAGCCGCGGCCAAACTCCACCACCACCGAGATACAAGCAATGCATTATCTCAGGAGCAACGTCTCGGACATTGTCCGCTTCTATCAAGGCAACCGACCTGGTGACGACGCGGGGGCTCTTTGGGGAGGGTCGGCGCAGAGCACGCTTATCTCCGGCATGAGGAGCATTGTCGTGGCATCTTTTTCATCTCGCGATATACTCGTTTCCCACGGCAACGGCTCAAGCGTCGACTTCGACGTGGTTGCCTATTCCTTCGGCGGCCCCGAGCAAGCTGGCCGACTCGGCCGCCAGGACCTATGGCAGAACGTGCGTGTCCCATATCTGCAGCTGCTCCCGGGATACGACGCCGAGAAACCTCACGACTGGGTCCCAGTCCCCTCGGAGTGGGCCGTCCCGTATGTGTCACTGGTCGGTATACCTATCCGTGGCGGCTCGTCCTTTGGAGTTGGCAACTCGACCATGGTAGTCCAGTCGCATTATCAGACATTGGACTGCGGGGATGAGTTCAACGGAACGGACTGGGTGAAGGAGGGCTCTGAAAAGTTCTCCTTCCACGACACCAAGAAAGGCGCCGAGGCCCTGCACCTGCAAGAAGGCCCGGAAAATCCAAATGGGGCCAAGCCAAATATTTTCATCGACATTGTGAATTCCTCTAGCGTCATCGTTGACCACAACACCAACTGGCAAGGTGTAGGACGGATCCAGGAGCCGAAATCCAAGCTCGAGCTCATCATCGGAGGCCTCTGCAACACCACATATATGCTTCGGACGTGCAAGATCAGCACCTCGTATGCAGAGGTTGGCGTGACCTGCACAAGGCTCAGCATCTTGGACAGCCTGCAGTGCCAGGCAGACCGGGTTCGGCATACTCCAGGACGTCCCATCTCGGGGAACTTGACGGCCATCTCGTCGCCTCTGTTACTGGGGAAGCTGATATACGAGTTCCCCTTCATTACGGCAAGGTATCACCTGGCCCAGTCCAGCACCATCGAGAGGTACCTATGGGATCCGCCGACCTCGTTTGGGTACCCGGGCAGCGGCCCCAGCATCAACCCGGGATGCTTCCCGGACGTCCCTAACGAGGAGTTCCAGGTGAGGCTGAGCACGGCGCTCAACACCGTAATCATGGCGACGTACAACGCGACCGTCCTGAGGGGCGGCGAGGGCACGAGCCTCGAGGGCCGGAACTTCATGTGGCACAACACAACGGCCGAGTGGTCCTGGTTCACAGACGACGTCTATGTCCTCTCCAGGGGGTGGTTCGCCGTGGCGATGATGTCAACGCTGGTGCTTCTGGGTTGTGCGGTTGCCAACGTCACTATCCGGTGCTTTATCAAGGCGCCCGATTTCCTCGACAGTGTCACTGGGATGACAAGGAATTCGCCGTATATCCAGGTCAAGCCGCCGGGAGGGAGTGGCGTAAGCGGTTGTGATAGGATACTGGAGGTGAAGGATGTAAGGGTTAGAATTTGTGATGTGAGGCCCGAATCGGAGGTTGGGAAGATTGCCTTGACGACTAATATAGATAGCCCTAAGTTGGATTGGCGGAGGACATACTCATAAGGACCAGACAAAGATAGAGGCATGCAGGCTGAAATTCGCCAAGCAGTGATAACTTGTAATTGGGATGGAATGAGAATAGCTGAGTTGATGGACAACTACTTGGACATGCAGCTTGTATGAAGACCATTCTCTACCAGCAGGGTGGCGATCAACGCAGTGTCAATCAAGATGTTGTCAATCGGGTTAATGTCAACCAACTCAACCCAACTCAACGGAGCCTATTCTTACTAATCAAACAACTCATTATTATAACGATATTGATTTGGTTGTGTTGGCAAGGTTGGTTAGGTATTGTAGCGATGTTCCGAGAGTCCGGTGCTGGGCGGCTCAATACAAGGTGGGTTGGGTGCCAGTGTTTGTTAGAGGCTACTTGTCACCCTACCTAATTATTCTAAATATCTAGGCACCCATGGCCTATGTTTTGGTTCTTTAGAGTACTTGTATCTTATTATACGCCCAAGTCTAAGAGCTCTTGGCCTGGCTTGACTCTGCACTATTCTCTGCCTTGAACTCCTTGATTGCCTTTTCCGTGACCCTCATCGCTTCTATCCCGACCGGAACGCCCAGGTATATCATCGACTGCAGAATGGCCTCCCTGATTTCAATCTCTGTCAATCCATTCCGTAGCGCTCCCTTGGTGTGAAGTGCCAGTTCTGGGTAAGCCTTTTGCGCCGTTAGAAAGGCCAAAGCTGTGAGAAAGTCAGTGATGAAGCAGCAATTAGCGGTCTGACCACTCACTAAGTAAACTCCTTTGCTTCCTGTCAAGTCCAGGGCGTGTCCAGACCGTACCCCAGGCGTACTCGGTGATGAGTTCTTGGGCTGGCTTCCAGTACTCATTCTGGAGAGACTCGACGGCCTTGGTGACGTATTGCTCGCCGAGGACCTCGCCACGCACCTCGAGGCCCTTCTTGAACGTTTCGTTGAACTCTTGATCTTTCGACATGGTTGTTGTTAAGAAGAACTGCAATGAGGGGTTCACTGGGTCGACTTCCGTGGGTTGCATGTGACTTGTAGTGCCGGGTGCTCCGCAATCGGTCCGGACGGCCGAGAACCTAGGTCCGGTTACGGAAGGCCCGACAACTCCACAAATGACGACACCGAGCCAGTGTGCCACAAAAACGTATCCGAGGCATAATCCATCCATTGTGACAATCGATAGGCGAGGCCCTAGAGGAATTTGGTAAGATTGCATTGTAGGTACACTATAATAAGCCACGGTGTTAGCATCGGGATAATGATGCTATGAAGTGTTGATATTGTGTTCTTTGTTATAGCTGAAACTCGGCCCTTGATGGGATAACCGCGTAAAACAGATAGTAGGTACACTATAGATTTGGTTACCGATAAGCCCCCGTTTCATCATCAGGTCATCTCGCGGTCATCTCGTGTAATGACCGCTCAGACTCTTCGTCATCATTCTCCCTGGAAAGGCTCCCTTTGACGATGGAGGAAACCGTGGCACCCCAGCGTTTCGTGTCAACGATGTCACTTAGGATTCAGTTAGCTCATGATGGTACGTGACTGATAGCCCCACAGACGAAGCTGTAAGTATGATATACTCACTATTCCACGGTTCCATGTTTTTCCTTACACTCATTGTCGAGTTTCTGGAGACAGATTGTGCCATCCTTGTCGTTGCCAAACTGGATAAACTGAAACATCAGTGTTGAGGGGTCTTCTTTTGCCTCGACGAGGCGGGCAATCGACTTTTTGATGACATTTGCCACTTCATCGGCATCCTCCCACACCGCATCAGTGTACACATATATGCTGGTGGGTTTGATGCCATCTTTGAAGACTGCTTTCGTGATATTGTGAAGACAGTTCTTCATGTTGCATTTCCCTTTAACCAATTTCATGCCCTTGATTGCTGATTCAACTGTGGTGCTTGTCGTGTGCTTCTGCGATTTAGTCGAGTCCGAAGCAAAGAATAGATCCATGCCGTCCGTGTCAGCCACCTTGGTGACATAGCTGACAACTCTGGCTGTTTTGGCGACCTCTTTGATGTATGGCTGCATTGAAATGAAATTATCAATGAGGATGATCTGTCCACTGTTGAGTCACGAAGAATCCAATCCACTGGCCACTCGCATACCTGGTCACGCCCATCTTTGGCTTTGATCAGGCTCCAAGCAGACTCCATTTGTGGAAGCTCAATGCTTATGTCGGAGTGTTTGCGTTGAAACATGTCTCGAGCTCGCCCAATGCTCAGACCTTTGCTCTTCTTCTTCCAAAGCTTTTCGTACAGCTCTTCAACGTACAGCTCTTCAACTGGTGGTGCCTGACCATTTGAAGGCTTGGGAGCAACGGTCTGGCCAGCGGCCCTATGACTGGTGGCTGGAGGTTCTGTGTGAGGAGTTGTGGACCGAGGGTGTGAAGGGCGGCGCTGGTCATTCTTGTGCATCATTCCATCCTCGCCAACTCGCGACATTGGACCTCGATCAGATGTTGGTGGGCTCCACGATAACTGCACAGCATTGGCATCGCTCTCTCTTTCCAATTCATGCATCACCTCCTCCGCGCGTGACATGAGCGTGTCTGAGGAAGCGCGACTCTGATGAACCCTCAACATCTCGTTGAGGATAAATTCGCTGATCCCAGGGGATATGTAGTCGCTCACTCTCCTGTATTTCAGAACGTCGGCGTGGAACTTTTTGATAGCATGAAGTACCCGTGTGCCATCATGGAAGCAAGCTTCAAACCCCCTCTCTCTGATGTGTTCGAGCTTAGCGATAGCATCTTTCCTGCTTACACAATATTCGTTACGGCGGAGCTCTCCAGCGATAGACCATACAAGAACCTCGCTGTAGACGGCCCCGAGAGACCAAACATCGGCCTTGGGTGTCACCACAGGTCTCAGCTGTGATTGGACTGCGTAATTGGGGTAGCATTCAGGGGCACCTAAGGTACGAAAAGTTTAGCCACCATAGCCTAAGCACCAACACCAGTCTTCAGCACTTACTATACATGCGATTTCCTTCATTTTTAATCTTGATATGTCCGTTGATCTTTGAAACTCTACCAGACTCAGCCAAGCCAAAGTCGGCCAGCTTGAAGCGCACATTGAACCCTACATGTCCCCCCTGCGTTGACTTTTCGGCGCATGGAAAAACTAGGATGTTGTCTGGCTTGATATCTCCATGAATCCTACTGATGATTAGCAGCTTCCTGTGGGCTCTGAAGGTATTGGAGCTTACGCTGCGGTGAAAACATTTGCTGGGTCTCCCTCAATTGGCTGCCGGTCCAGATTGTGAAGTGCGTATAGGCCTTGCAATAGCGCAAACATGGCTTTCCAAAGCAGCTTGGATTCTTCTGGAGTTACCGGAGGTGAAGCTTTCTCGAAGAAGTCCAGAAGGGAGCCATTGACAGCATACTCGAGAATGATGATTCGGGTGTCAGTTTCTTCAAAAGAAAAAGAGCCGTAGTGTGTGGCGATGGTCTTTTGAGCCACTGGCCTCTCCCGAAGCCTTTTGTAGGTGTTTGCTTCAGCTTGGTACATGGTTTCCAAGCCAGAGCCCCTGAAAACCTTGAAGACCACTGGAGTGTTCTGTGCCATGTGAGTAGTGATCTTCAAAATGGGTCAGCCACCTACTGCCTCTGTCATTGTATTGCACGCAGGGTGAATCTCGACTTTTCTGATAGATGGTCCATCACTAGCCAATGCGTGGGGTCTGAGTGATTCGCGATATGTCACGGGTAGGATTTGCCGGGCATGCAGCTTCCGCTTGAAGATCAGCTCCTTGCTGAACTCCAGAGGGCAGAACATCCACTGCTCGTCCCAGAACTTCCCGAGAGATTCCTTCCACGCGTAAGGAATTTCCCAAAAGGGCAGGTTGGAATCGTCGCGCTCCATGTCTGTAAAGAGGGTAATTTTCTTTACTTGATCAAGATGGACCAACGTTGAGAAGATGCGAAGGAATCTTTCCGCAATCCGGGTTGCAATTGCCTCTATGTTGCAATCTTCGAGGACGTGTCGGACTTTATCTATATTCCAGTACTCTCTGAGTACAGATAGAGGAACATAGTGGCATTGATGATTGCTGCCGTTAACCCCAATATGTGTCTCGGTCTTGGGCTGTAGCCAGAGACGAAAGCGAGCGGCATGGTCGTGCTCCATGACGACGGGATGATCGGGGTTGGGTCAACATGAAAAATGGCAAATTAGAAAAAGGAAACAACTAAAAAAGAAAATGGGTGTAGAAACAAAGATGGTTCCCTTCGTGGCCTGCTGGGAAGTTAAGAGCGCACTCAGAGAAAGGGTGTGGGTGGGGGAGAGGCGAGGCACATGTAACAGAACGAGGCAGATTCTCGGCCAAGACAGCCATTACGAAAAAACCTCAGATTCGGTTAAAATTGATTGTTCAGCTGAGCCACCCGTGGTGCCTTTTCTGCCTCTTTCAGGGTCACTGCTCATTTAGGCGCCAGAGTTGAGAGCAGCCTGCCCCCCCAAGTGGCGCCCCGATGTATCACCAACTGATGTAGCCCTCACTCCCCCCTGCAGAGCCTTGCAATCTCAACACACCGTCTCTAGGATGCCTTGCTGCATGTCTCAGACTCAAGGCGGCTAAAGCAATGTGTTTGTTTGGGAGGGCCAATTACACACATGGGGTCACCCTTTTGGGGCTGGGAGGCCCCAGCGGTGCAGAATGTCATCTTGAGATCAGATGGTAAAATGGAAATTCAATTTCATGATATATCTAAGAATCAGTCTCTAGAAAGGAGAAAAAAACACTTGCCTAAAACCTCCAAGCACTAGGGTCCGTCACCAGTTGCTAGCGCTCACACCTTGCCCAGTCCAGCCCGCCCACGAGCTCGCTTTGATAGCCAGTTGAAGAGCAGGATCCACAAGCCAAAAGTGATGAACATCAAAGGCAGGCATATCGAGATGAAGAGTTCAAACGCCTGCAGGTGGAGGTCTACGGCCTCACTGACGTGCTTGGCTTTTTTGTTTATCTCGATCAGCCCGCTTTGGAAGAATGTCTGGATGAGTATTAGCATTGGAATGCATCACGTTTCAATAGCCCGTGATGGTTCTTACGGTCACAAACATCGCGGGAAGGAATGCGAGTGTCACAGAGGTGATGACGTGCATCGAAATGGTCTCCTTCTCCGTTTTGAAGGCGATCCTTTCCATCTTTTCAGATTGTGCTTGCGAGCTCTCGGTGAAGATGCGGCCAATCTGGACATTGCGGTATTGAAGGATACCATCGAACTAAGTTGCGAAAGATTTAGTGGACGAATCTGTTTACACGTCATAAGTAACTTACCAATGCCTTTCCTTCCTGTAGCCATGCCATCAATGATTTTACCTGAGCGGTCCGGATTTGGAGGTTTCGTCTGATGCGATGAATGCTCCGAAGGAAAGAGGCTAGTTCTTTCTCGCAGCTGTTCTTGATCTCCTTAGGAAATGGGTCTCTGTCCCATAGATCTTGGTAGTTTTCTGCAATGTCTTGCAGGGTTTGATCGTTGAGGGTCATGACCAATCGAAAGTTTTCCAGGAGCTCACCAAAGTAATGAAGCTGCTGTACCTCCTCAAAAGAGAAAGTGTCAAGGACCACGAGTCTATCGATTTGGTCGCCGTCGTCGTTCCCAGCCTCTCTGAGTAAATGAGACAGTGATGCGGTGGAGAAAGCAACGGGTCCGTCACCCGCATCATCACACGAATCTAGTGGCCTGACCGAGTGCCAGGCCTTTTTCTTCCAACTTGGGGATGCCGAAATCATCTTCTCGGGGAAATCACTCGATAAGGTCTTGGAAGTATGCATTGTCGATGCTCGGGTCCAGACCGGTTTGGCCCCTTTTGGTTGATGGTCGATCCGAGCTGTCTGAGCTTTTGTCAAGATCTTTCGAATCTTGCTCTCAATTTCGTTTATGCACTCTCTCCAATCCTCGTCACACCATTCCATGTGAACCATGTGAACTGCAAGAGTTGCTGCAAAAGACCCCGCGAGGCTGTCCATTGCCTTGGACCCCAGCTCTGGGAACTCAGCTGTTGCTTCTTTGAGCCTGGTTTCCATAAGGTCATTTGCCTTGATGTTGACCCAAAGGGCCTTGCCAGTTACAAGGTCGAATGTGTGGTAGACGGCCATCTGTCGAATGTTACCCATCGTGGTGCCGGGTTGAGTACCTCGCTCCAACGAACGTAACAGATACTGCACACGAAGCTCGCGCCCTGAGCGGCCGAGCTTAGGGATATCGAGTAATCGCTCGTCGGCCACATCCAGAGTATCATTGCAGTTGAATCCAGTCATGTGGTAATCGAGCGGCTCCTCTGTAGAACCGAAAGAGAACACAAAGTCCAGGAAGCTGGGATCGACTTGATGGAAATAGCATAGGTAGGAGAAGCTGTCGCGTGAGCAACTGAGTGCGGCGCGAGAATTGACCGCTTGAATGAAGCTGGGAGAAGTCAGCAATGGATCGAGTTTCCTTAAATTTGTAACATACACGAAACGGGACTTTGGGTCCTTTCGATTCTCAAGCAAATGCTGCCTCAGAACACTGTAGCTCCGAAAGTTTCCTTCCAGATAGACTAAAGAATAATCGGTAAGTATATAAAAAAGGCCTCACTGCGAATCTTAGTGCTGACCATCATCGCCATCGTTTAGTTCCAGAAGGCTGATGTCCTCAGCCGTAGGAGCAAAGAGCCGTTTCTCTTTATCTACAAGGCACCTTCTATATCGCTCCAGATTGCTCGTCAGCTGCGCAGGCGTTAAGAGGTTGCATGGATAATATGACCAGTTCTCACACCCGTCGACGAGAAGATCGTGAGGATTCATGGCGGCTATGAGGTCTGGAGGAAAACTTGTGTGGTAGAAGAAGTGACCCATGATAAATTCACGTACTGACACATGAATAATAAATACCCTGAGCATCCCCTGTAAAACTGGGCTAGAAAACTGTACAGCCCGCCCCCTTGGTGGCCAGTCTCACACGCACCAATTACGCAATGAAGACCACGACAGACATGGGCATGCCGCAGCAGTGCCACTCCTTAATTGTTAGGGCACTTCTGCTAATCCATCAATTCCTTGATCTTCTCTTTGTGGTCCTGTGGGTGGCGTTGAGCGTCAAAGGCTGAAAGCTCTTGGGAAATGTACATACATCCGTCAATGTCTCATTATCTCGGAGGGTGAAGGCCCAATACCCGTTTTTAGGCTGGAT
Organism: Fusarium piperis; assembly: GCA_027886205.1. Taxonomy (NCBI): domain Eukaryota; kingdom Fungi; phylum Ascomycota; class Sordariomycetes; order Hypocreales; family Nectriaceae; genus Fusarium; species Fusarium piperis. The sequence goes on along the minus strand of RZGM01000064.1, from coordinate 151,009 downwards.
GTAGACTTTCATCAGCTGAAAGCCCTCCGAAGGCAAAAACTGGCTTACCTCGACCACAATCTTCTCGTTGTCGAAGGTGGTTCGCAACCAGCGCTGGAGCTTGGCTCCAGAGAGTCGGTAGGTAGGATACGTTACTTCGACCATGGTAGCCGTGGAATTGGGTGTGCGCAAGTCGCTACTCGGGCGAACATCAGCTTCGCCACAGCAGGGCTTTTAAATCTACAAATCAGCGCTGTGTGGCCATGTGTTGACACAATGAGGCTCTGGTCCCATGGGGCGAGAAGATGCGGCAAGTCCAAATGCCAACTATGACGAGATTGTTATTGCCTCGTGATGAGAACAGTTGTCCTTGCAGTCACCACATCCAGTCGAATTAGTTGACGGTGCACCCCATTTCATGCGACTCTGGTCAAGGGCAAGGGGGCTACGCTCTTGTCTCAAACCAGCCACCGGAGAAGTGTAGCCAACAGGCCTGCCCAGCTGAGAGCCCGCCTCTCTTGGCGCAGTGACTCGGCTACACACGTTCTCTGATTTATTGTGTGTCAGGTATTTGTCAGGTCATTCGTGTATGCTGTGAAACGTCAAAAAACACCGCTGTTCCACTGCCTCGGCGCCACAACTATTGTTGAGAGCCTTGTCTCGGTTACAGGCCCCTGATTAGGCCTGCCATCTCTCAGGCTTTCAGGTAGGCTATCTGGTGACAAATTGCTGTACTGGAACTGCCGAGCCTGATTTTCGAATCAACGTAACTTCCTTGACGTCGAGCCTTATTTTGAATCTGATTTCATACCGGGCAAGTGAATTTCCATCATTACCCCATAATACCTATGTAATACTACCTAGTTTCAGTCATGGAGGAGGGCTTAACTGAGCCATCATGTGTAGTAAAAAGAAAGCTCCTCTGTTGGTTTCGATTCTCGCAAGTTCTTCTTAAGTGTTCAACATGGCGAAGCGTTTCTGTTCACAAGTGGTGTTTCCGGAAACCAACTTACTTGCTGTCAAGATAGACGTTATTCCCAATCTCTCGGAACGTCTCGATCTGATGGTGCATGTCCTTGAAAACATTGTCCATGAGCAACAACATGTCTCTCCCCAATGGCATAACTTGTTCACCTTCTTTCTCTTCTCCTCGGCCTTCCCCCATGGCGACTTCGTAGATGACCTGGCTGGCTTTGCGATGATCGCTATCGGCCTTGTAGCTCCTGCCCAGCAAGCTGTGAGCCACTTGATCTGTCTTCCCACCAATGTAGTCTTGCGGGAAGGGAACAGATGATAGTCGAAGAGCGTTGGTAAAGTTGGTGTCAAACCCTCCAAGCTGGACTGTCAAGGTACGAATATTGAAAGGAGCAACCTCGCGAGCAAGGATCCTCGTCAGACCTGTTTGTTTTAAGATCGGTTCTATACCCGGCTGGTGTGGTTACTTACCATCCATTGCAGCTTTTGCAGCAGCATAGATGCCCATGCTTTCTCTGCCACCCACCCCGGCCCCTGATCCGATGTTGAGAATCAGCCCTTGGCGTCGCTGTCGCATATGAGGAAGGACTGCTCTGATAAGACGGTACGGCCCAAAGTAGACCGTCTCCATCTGGCGCCGAACCTCATCTTCCGTAAAGCTCTCAACAGGGCCATGAATGGACCAGCCGGCGTTGTTGACCAAGATATCAATGCCAGTGCCCTCCTTTTCCAATTTTTCGATGACGAGACCACCGTCTGGGTCGTCAACATCCAAGGTCAGCCAGCGACCGCCCTTGGCCTGGACCTCGGAGACCAAGTCGGGAACCTTGGCCGGATTTCGTGATGTTGCAATAACGTTGTGGCCGTTGGCTAGGGCAAGCCGTGTAAGCTCTAGACCGAATCCCGATGCCGCCCCGGTGATGAACCAGGTCACCTTGGAAGTCTTCCAGGAAGTCATGGTGATGAAGTGTAATAAGTATGTGATGCTGAAAGCGTGGGATTGTCGCCCAGAATGTCTCTGACCTTATAAGTGAGAGGATAATGATGCACGGACTTTAGCACCTGTTATGTCCGTTATGATCGGGCCAGTCTCCTAGACTCGGCCTTCAAGACTTCCGGAGTTAAGCTATAGCGAACTGGGCACTATTATAATATTCACCGTGATTCCAAGCGATTAACTACAGAGTCACATGGGGACTATCAAAAGACAGCACCAACGGCAGCGACACCCACACGCATGAAGAGTTTCTGAGATTGGTTGTCTTGTTGTGTAGCGACAGGCGAGACGCGTCTTGTATCCCAGCTTAACACGGGCATTGACCGTCGAGTAGGAGGGTTGATGTTTTTCATGACCGTCTCGAGAATATCCCGATCGACCTGTCTCTCCCTCGTGATTAGAAAAGGATGTCTCGACTCCCGGCCGCGCCTTTTCATGTATTCGTGCTTCTGGAAAGCTTAAACTAGATTCGTATTGTGTCAGTGAATTCTTTTACCTCAAATTGTCCAGTGAGGAACGGGGCAGTTGGTTGGAGAGTATTCCGACGTTCTCACCGTAGCTTTGGAGATCCTTCTCCCGTTTATCCCAGTTTTTCACAGGCCCTTCGTATGGATTCCTGGCATGGATAGCAAGTTGATGCTGGGGTCTTTGTATACGCATTCTTTGCATCTCTGCGAGGCTGACTCGGTAGCTTCCTGGCCGATCATCGAGCGTGTTGGCGCTTGAAGAAAGGGGAGAGATGGGTCTTGTCAATAATGTTCTGCCTGTATGATTTTCGAATCCAATCCTGGTATGTCTCATCGCCAGTGGGCGGTGGAGGCACAGGCGGCGCCGCTTGCACTGTGTAGTGCACGCCGCTAAATTGTTGATTGTGTTGAGTAACAGTAGGCAGAATTGACAAGATCCGCAAGGGCACAGAAACCCACAATATCCAACAAATCAAGGCCTTTCCCCGTGAGGATTCTTGTCACTTCGTGATCAAGGTCCCATACTTGCGCACCAGCCATCAGCGCGTCATGACAAGTCATCACGTATTCGAGATCCTACGAAAACAACGGCCCACTGTCAAACTCTGAATAGGGCTTGGAGGCTCTCATATAGTGCTCTGCTTCTCTACGGCAGACCAAAGGCGAAAATATTACGATACGGGTCTTGAGCACGCTGTTCTTCACCAAGAGATACGCTTAGATGGCCTCGAGGTATCTCTGAGTCTACAAAAAGCCCGAAAGATCTCACTGAGCAAAGGTCCCGAAGGACCTTTGAAAGTCCAGTTCAGCACTTGTTGGTCAGCCCGACGCTGGCACAAACGTTCCAACTTGGTTCATGTCTATCCCTGAAAAGGACGGTGTATGTGGATCACGAAACTCAACACACATGACAATAAGAGAACAGAACCATCGACGACGACGAGTATTAGAGTAGTATTCACGTCGAATACAAAACCATCACCAGAACACGCCATGACCGCGGCAATACTGCGGGCCGAATCACTCTTGGAAGATGGGAAGTCACATCGAGCAAGACATCATGGCGTCCAAGGGATGTATGCCGTTGGCATGGAGGCATTTGGCTGGGTAGTTAGGCAGAGCCTGTTGGGGTTGAAGGCTAAACTGGACAATGAACAAAAGCCTGACATAACAAAACACCTGTTTTCTTGAGTGAAATGAATTAATCATGATTCCGTAACATTCCTACAGCAAAGACCCATATTAAGTAGGTAGGCAGACACCTAGACGATCAGTAGCCTCCTAACTCTGCCACTCCTATTTGTCAACTTGCTCATTCTCGTAATGAAACTTATCAAAGTACGGATGAGTGCACGCGCGCTTTGCAGAGAGGCGGTAAGCAGGGTCGTAGACGAGGAGCAAGTCAAGGAGATTCAGCCCTTCCTCGTCGAGATTTGGGCACAGGGGAGCATCGTAATTCCGTCGCCACTTGGGAAAGGAGGGCTTGAAATCAGGATACGACGTTACATCAGGCCAAATCTCATTGTCGGGTGTTCCGAGGATACTGGGAAACGGTTAGCTTGGTTAAGTAGAAGGACGAATGTTGTAGTACCGGAAGATCTTGAAAATCTCGTCAATTTCGGAGTCACCGGCGAATATTGGCTTGCGAGTGCACATCTCGGCAAAGATGCAGCCGATGGACCACATATCCACGCCTGTTGAATACTGCCTGCCTCCCAGCAAGACTTCTGGTGCGCGGTACCAGAGAGTCACGACTTCGTGGGTGTAGGTCCGTAGTGGGACACCAATAGCTCTTGCGAGACCGAAATCGGTGAGCTTGAGGTTTCCTTCCTTGTCGATGAGGAGGTTCTGAGGCTTCAGGTCTCGGTGAAGGACACGGTGTGAGTGACAGTACTTGATGCCTTCGCAGAGGTGAAGCATGAATTTCCGAACAACCTGGTCACCCATGCCGAGAGTACGGATGGTTGCAGACGATCCAGCGGGAAGAGGTTTGCCGCGACCTCCATCGGTTACTGGCAGGGAGTCCATGTACTTCTTGAGGTCAAGGTCGAGAAATTCAAGGACGAGATACAGCTTGTGACTATCTGCGTGGACGATGTTGAGCAGGCTGACGACGTTGGGGTGCTCCATCTCTCTGAGAACTGAAATCTCGCGGATGGCTGTGCTGGGAACACCCTCATCCTCGGTCTCGAGGCGGATCTTCTTGAGGGCAACGAGGCGGCCATTGTGTGCCAGGTCCCGGGCTTTGTAGACGACACCGTACGTTCCTATGGTTGTGCGAGTCAATAGCTAAGCAAAAGAAAGGCATGTGATTCGGGTCAGGGAAACAACCTTCACCAACCTTCTCTATCCTTTGGTAGTTGTCCATGATGGAGAAGGTGACCTCAAATGTCTTACGTGAGACTTGGGTGCTGGGTAATGTGGAGGCTCGACTGCAAGGCTGCCCGCGCAAGGGTGGCTTCTGGGGCTAAAATGTTCCACGCGCGAGTCTGGCTGATGCTCTAGAAAAGCTAGTATATGTTGGGCTCGGAATAGCGTCAATTATGAAGGCGCATCCGTAGCAAAACGTTCTCTTGGTGAATCACGTCATGAGTGAGAAAGGACAGAATTTCTTTGCGGGTGCTTGGTCAATGCCGGTCGACGTGTTTGTTGCGGGGACAACATGAAAAGAAAAAGCGCGCCCGCGATTGGAAACAAACAAGCCCCGCATCAGTTGGCATAGGAACATCAAGCATCTGATATCCCATGTTTAACTTGGTCATTCCCTAATAATATGTGCTAACAGATATTTTGTCGTGGGGTTTTTCATCGTAAGATATCTACAACATCCTTGCATTATTAAACTCTTTAAAGTTGCCTATGAGAATGGTCTGGCTCGCCATCACAAACAGTTACACTCAATGAGCATCCTGACCATGCAAATATCAAGAGCTACCACTGACATGTATCTTCTCTATATACCACATAAACCATAAATATAAAGACTCTCATGCTAGCCAAGGAATAAAATCCACTCTACAAAGGTATCCAACACCAATACTCATGCAAGCGCAGCAAGCAGCAAACTCCCTACCCCAGCGAGAGCCCCAACACGGGACCAAAGAATCTGAGTCTTTGACTTCTTCTGCTCCTTCAACTTGTCAATCTTTGTCTGAAGGCCACCCTGATCCTTTTCGTCCGCGTCTCGCTGCTCGACCTGGTTGGCCAGAATCTTGCGGTTGATCCTCTCCATGTCCTCCACCCACCTTTCACTCTGCTGCATCACCTCCCTCTGGCGCTTCTTGATGTTCTTGATCTCATCCTCGTACTTTCTTCGATCCTCCCTTCTGGAGCGGTTCATGCTGCTCTTCAGGTCGCGGATCACAATGTCAGAACGCTCGAGGGCCTCTGTCAAACGCCTGTGGCCCTCTGCCTTCTCTGCCGCAAGCCGTTGTTCAAACTCTTGAGCAATCTTTTGCACCTCCTGACTTTGCTGCTCGCTGAACTCATGCAGTTTGCCATCGAACTCAGCCTTCATGCGACGTCGCTCTTCTCTAGCTTCCGTCTCAGTCTCCTCCTTGATGCGAACTGATTCAGCGACGACGTCTTGAACCATCCGTTCCAATCTCAGTTTCTCGTCGTAAAAATCCTGCTCTATCCGGCGTCGTTCTTCTCGCCTGTCGGCATGCAGAGCCGCTTGCTCGCTCTCAATGTCTTGCAGAAGCGCCACCTTTTCCAATTCCATCCTCTCGATAATCCCCTGCAACTGCACATCGTGGTCTCGCTTCGCCTGCTCCTTTTCGTGGTGCAGTGTCTCAAGGGCTCTCTCAAACGCCTTGCGCTGCTCGGTGAGCTCCGAGTTCAAAGCCTCGCCGGCCGTTGTCTGATCAACCTCAAGTCCCTTGTTGACCATCTCTTCCTGAACCTGCAGCGTCACGATATCCAAGTCAATGACCTTAGAGACAACTTCCAACGCTGACTCTCGAGTGTTTTGAAATCTCAATGTCTTGGAGCCTTTGGCAGCCATGTATCCCCACCATTCATCTCGGTCAAGTAGCTGCTGCTCTCGGCCCTCGCCCTTTGCTTGATCTTGTAGTTCGTCCCAAAATGTCGTCACCAGGGCCACATTCTGAAAGGCAGCATCGCCACAAAGATTGCGAAACATGGTGAGGTTGCGCATAAGCGCGTTTGTCATCCGTTCATCCTTGATTCGGTGCAAGTAGATGATGCCGTTCAACTTGAGGTTGTTCTTGTACGAGGAGCTGAGCACCTGAGCAACGTCGGCAAGGACGTCGGCGTCTCCACGGTAAGTGTCGTCGAAGCCCGGTGTGTCGAAGAAGACGACTTGCTTGTCTCCCAATCGACACTCGTACATTTCCGTTTTCTGTGTGCCTTGAGAATTGTTAGCCGCAAGTTGCACGAAGTTAATTCAAAACCGACATGAGTAAAGGTTGTGACCAACAGTAGGTCTTTTCTCCTCCCCTTTTCCGACCAGGTGTCGCAAGAAATTGCTCTTTCCGGAGCCGGTGACCCCCATGACAGCAATGAGGGAGAGGCTTTTGGTGTTCTCATCCCCCCTGCCCCTCGAAGCATGGTCTGCCTGCTGCGCAGCTGGCCATTGTGGTACGGCACTCGCCATATTGTTATCCAGTGTCTACCTAGGGAGCGTGAGGTCAAGCTTTTCGGCGGTCAGCGAATGAGAATATCACAGTGCTGCTATGCTGAAATTCATAACGAGCATATTCTCCCCCAGGATTTGAAATACTCTGTCTGCCTGTCTCCCAGTCACAGCCTGATTTTAGTATGTGCCACATACCCTGGCGATTTGCAAGCGCCGTGGCTGGTTGCCTTGCGAGGCAATCTGCATGTTTTCGACTCAGCCCCCTCCATCAACTGCAACAATAGGCAGCAAAGTGACTTGCGTACCAATCAAACAGTTTTCATCCAGATCGTCTTTGTATCTTGCTAATCTAGGAAAAGCCCCGTTGCCTCACTTAAGCGCTTGAAACCCACACAACTGCCTTGGCCCACACCACCCTGTCTGCAAGCTGACCATCCTGATGAACGAGCTGAGACACAATTCGCGGCCGGACCATGACCTGAACAGGCCTCCCATCGAAATTTGCCCCCCCTCCTCCACGCAAGACGCTGTCCTCGGCCTCCATATCCGGCTGTGCCGACCGGAAATGTTTCAGGTTCTCTTGTTCCAAACCTTCGACGCTGATGAGAACATGACGCTTCCACAGCTGCATTGCCAGTTTATAGAACTGGCCCATCAGTTTCGCAAGTTCTAGGAGCGTGTCTTCGTGGACTTGTTGCAGTAGGCATGCATATTGTCTGACAAAGTCCTCAGCCCGTTCCTCAAAAAAGCGCCTCGAAGGCGGGAAGGCAACTTCCAAATATTGCACAGTTTGGACGCGCCAAGTTGTTATAGCGTCAATGTTGGTTCCTATGTCTCTTGTCAGCCTGCCGTGTTTGAAGCTCGTGCAACGACACACCTTTGAACGCCGCATCAGAGATTCTCGGCAGCCAGTCCTGGAGGAAAAATGGTTCCGTTAAGAAGCTGTCACACAGAAACTTGGCAAGTGCAGCTTGAAGCAGCACCGGAGCGGCTGTTTCGTCCCGCATATTGATTCTGAGATGTGTCGGCAGATCAGAATCATGAGTCAGAACGTTGTTGGACATGAGCACAGCAGTTGCGCTAGACTCATCTATCTCATCGGTTGCGTGAAAGTCCAAGCACCAGTCGCGGGCAATGCCATGAAACAAACTATCGAGTTCTCGTCGGATCTTGTCGTCAGGGAAATCACTCGATACGTTGCTGCTCAACAGGCTGATGGCGTTGGAATGGACCTTGGCAATCACATGCTCTTGATCTCGTATTTCCTCTTTCAACTGTCTCACTCGAGCCTTTTCCCTCCGGAGGTCTTCTTGCAGTCGATGGATGCGCGCCTTGCCTCTATTGTTCTCACTTGAGAGTTTCGTGTAATCTGAGCTCATGATCGTGACGTAGGTGTGTGAGCCGTAGGTTGTCGTCTCAATCGTGTTTTGTCGAAAAGAAACGGGTGACCGGATAACAGATCTTTCTGCAAATCTTCCGTCTCGAGCGCTCCCCCCTTCATGGGGGTTTCCAGTATCCAATGGCTCCGTGCCAGAGGTCTGAGCTCGATACTCACTCTTGTTTGTGTGTTTTGCTGTGTTCGGTTTGCCAGGGCTTCTGGCGGATGCATTTTGGGAACAAGTCGGCGGTTCAGGTTCATCAACTTGGGCAGTGCCTGATTCAACACCGCCCACAGTCGAACATGAAGCCTACCATTGGTGTAAGTTGTAAAATGACTTGCCGGTTGAACTAGAGGAAAGCAGAACTTACAGGTGTTTCAATTTCTCCACCTTGGCCTTCCATATTCACTCCTTGCTCCTCTACCGGTCGAGATGCATGCCGACCCTCATCTTCGCTGCCCTGCGTGTTCATACTGAGCTCCCTGAAGTCCCTTCTGATCACGGTGCGTTATCAGGATGTAGACGATATGGGATATTCAACAATAAAGGTGAAGAACGAGAACCTTGTCATCTTGTACAAATGTCGCGAAGCACCTAGAAATTGTCATTCGGCTACGTTGGTTGTCAGCACCTGGCGAACCAGTCTCCCAGCCTACCTTAAGTTGCATCCATGGTTGGGGCCGACACGTCACAGCTGAACCCAGCTGCAGCAGGCTGTGGCTAAGCCCAGCCAATGCCAATCGCAGAGTATGCGCTACATTACAATGTGGTGGCAATGCATGTCTTGGCAAGGCATTTCAACCGTAAAGCACTCTCGCGCCTTTCTAGGGATCAGGCTCGGGGGATCGGCTGTTCTCCCTACCTTGTAGTTACATCTTGAGTCCTTCCATATTTCCCTTAATGTAGTCTCCTATTCTAACATCTCACCTTTCTTATCCCATTCCACCTTTTCGTTGATTTTGTTCTCGAGATCAAAATGCCTACAGTCGACAACTTTTCCATCCGACAAAGAGCCCGGCTCATCGTGGGCATCGATTATGGAACAACATACTCGGGCGTTAGCTTCGCCATGTCCACGGCCACCGATTTCAAGGAGATAAAGCCTTGGACAGCTTACCCTGGCTCTGCATCTCACCGATCAGAGCATTGCGAAAAGGCCCCCTCGTTGGTCTCGTTCGCTGATGAGAATGAGGAAGAGAGTGGTCGAGACCTATGGGGTTACCAAGTCGAGCCGGGCATGAAAGCATATGCTTGGACCAAGCTCCATCTTGATCGCTCAGCTCGGGCGTCAGAGTATGACGACCCAGGCCTGAAGAAGGCCATAGGTAACGGTATGATGAAGTTACCTCGGGGGCGCACGGCAAAGGAGATCGTGACTACTTATCTGCGAGGGTTGAATACTATGTATCAAGGAGTTGCGGCCGAGAAATTTGGCGAAGGCTACCTTGACAACCTACCCGTCGACTTTTGGCTGACTGTGCCTGCAACCTGGTCAGATGCAGCCAAGCAACTGACACTGGAAGCGGCGCGGGACGCAGGCTTTGCGTCTCGACCTCATGATCGTGTCCGCCTAATCACTGAGCCGGAGGCCGCAGCTCACCTTGCCCTAAAGTCCAGCATCCACCATGTCCAGGACCTGATAGAGGTACGTTGATGCGTGTGCAGTCTGAGAAGTTTCTTCAAGTTGTTCACATCTTTTCCAGGTCGGAGCCAGGGTCATGGTCTGTGATCTCGGAGGTGGCACCGTGGTAAGGGATCAAACTATGCTCAACTTCTGGATGCGAAAGCTCACCTCCCTAGGACATTACGAGTTATGAGGTTCAGAGCACTTCCCCATCGCTTAGACTGCGAGAACTCTGTGTCGGCGGTGGCGGCAAATGTGGCGGCACGTTTGTGGACCGCAATTTCCACGCTCTCATGGAGAAACGGTTTGGTAAGGCCTTCACATCTCTGGACCCTGAGATGACTGGTCCTGGAAGCCATTTCATGGACCAATTCGAGATGGCGAAGCGGGACTTCAGTCTCAACCTACCCAAGACCCGACCTCATCGATTGCATCTGCCAATGGCATCCCTGCCGGTGACTCCAGAGTCCAAAAAGCACTATGATGGTCGCTTTGGATATGTTTTGATCACACAGGAGGACATGGAAAGTTTCTTCAATCCTGTCTGGGAGAAGATCATGGGTCTAGTAACTGATCAAGTCAACCGTGTGAAAGAGGAGACCAGTAAAGGGATCGATCACCTGGTACTGGTTGGCGGATTTGGCTCTTCGCCTTATATCAAGGAACGGCTGAAAGAGTATTGTCTTGCCCGGAACATTAGGATCACGACTCCTTGGAGCGGAGCGTAGGTATTCTCCTCAGACTCTCAATAGAAACAACCACTAATGAACCCTATCTTGTAGGTGGTCCGCAGTGGTATGTGGTGCTGTACTCAGGGGCATCGAAGGCGCCATTACGACCGAAAGAAGGTGCAGAAGGCACTACGGGTACGAGTGTTCGGAAATCTACGACGCGCGGAAATATCCGGACTACGACCCAAATAAACGGCCTTTGTTCAAAACATATTACTCAGAACGGTGGATGCTGGGAGGCTTTATGCACTGGTTGGTTGCCAAGGTCTGTACTTCCGTTACCGGTTTTTTACATCTCACTAAGTGCTCCACGAGTAGAATGACGTCCTGCAAGCCGACTGGAACGTTTCCCGAAGCTTTAACATGGAGCATGCATATCCTGACAAGCTTGGCGGCTCAATTCATCTCTACGCTTGTAACCTCGACAAAGGTCCAGATACAATAGACAGCGACGGTACGTACCGACAAACCTAAGAGTAGTTTGTCATGCTCATGTTGGCGAACGCAGATGTCGAACATATTGGAAAGATCAACTACGTTCTCAACACTCTCGATCTAAGCACGACCCAGCAGAAAAGGATGGATGGCGGCCGGATCACGTACCGAGTTCCTTTGACTTTTAACCTGAGGGTGACCGATGAGGACGCCTTGTTCGAGCTCAAGGTCTTGCATCAGGGAAAAGAATGTGGTCAAGGAAAAATCGCGTTTTCTTATTCATTCGAATAGACAAGCATCAACGTCAAGACTACCATCCTGCACCCCTCTGCGACGCAAATGAATCATAGTATACTTGAAGGTGATGAGCTGAGGTCAAGTTGTATTGAATTTTCTGATTTCTTATTCAAACTAAAGTTAATAAGATATCAGAATTACAATTCCAATAAAGGTGCTCATAATAGGAGAGTGAGATTCAGCATACTGGCAGCTCCACGCTATGATTTGATATCACAACAATCATTGATTTCAAAGCACTACTATTGTTTAATTCTTCTACGCGATCTAGCCCGAGTATAATTATCAAGACATGTACCCTTGGTTATGATACCATATCGTGACTTGTGCCATACGCATGACCAAAATCGCCTGGTTCAGATCAAAAGTTGGCGCACCATGTTGAATCACATCCACATCGTAATCAATTCCAACGTTGGGCACGTCAACTTCCAAGAGCCATAAACAAACGGAAGGGTGCAACAAAATATCGATGATGGCGTAGACTATGTACTCAGTGTTTGAGGGGAAGACCCGTCTGTTTGCCCACCAGAAGACGCTGCTGCAATGTTAGCTTTGCCTGTGACATGGACAGGAGGAGCGCACTCACGTCATGCGTATGCCATACAGTGTACACACATATGCGGTCAACGAAAAGAAGAATCTACGAGCTTCGCCGTTTCTGTGAGTGGCCATTTGGTAGATGCTCCGAACAATGAAGAAGGCCACTGTTCCGTACGGCCAGAGCCTGAGGAAAAGATTCCACTCTTCCGAGTCCGACGGTTTGTAGTTGTCCAGGATCGTCATGATGCCGTATGCAGCTGCGCCACTCGAGAGCGAGCCTGAAGCTTGGGTGACGAACTGGCCTATCCAGAGCATCAGGAGAAGACGCCACTCGGGTTGGTCGAGGCCAGCGGACCGGCGACAGGTTTTGAGATTCGTTCCTCCTTCGAGAGATCCTGGTTGCCAGTCATCTGGCTCATCCGTGGCATTGGGATTCGCGAGATGATACTCTCTGCAAGTCGCATCTCCCGAGTAGCCCAAAGCAATCAACAGGTAGAAGATGGCCGAACAGAGCGTGGCGATGAAAGGCAATATGTGGAAGCGGCGCTTGCTCCTCTTACTCCAAGGAATTTTGTTCAAAGATATGAGGACAGTTGTCGCCATTATAGCAAAGGCAGTCCATTCAATAGCCTCCTTGGCTGTTCCGTCGTGGAGTCGTGTTATGATGGGTGATAGCCAGCCTTTTTGGCGTTTGGCCTCTTCCTCGTCCAGAGCAATCATGATGTGCTCTCGAAGCTCGTCCACGTTGAATTCGGACATTGTGATGAGTGATATATTAAAACAACTGGTATTGTAAAGAAAATTGTTACAATCACTGACGATGTTGTCGAGCTGGAGGATGAATGTATTGTGCGTATGAGGCGATTCTTGGCATCTTATGCAAGCCGTGTTTCAGGCTGTAATCAACCTTGGCATTGGGACTAGGGGGAAAAAGGTCGGGCCGATATTATCTCCTCCAAGTCCGCCCAGCTCAGCCCCATCCTCATTCCTGTTCGTGCCGGGTATCCGATCCTATCTTATGCCTTTGGACCAGTTCGTAAGAGACCTAGAGCCAGTTGATTTGGCAAGTCAATTGCCAATACATACAAGATTCATCTAAGAGAAATGTACCGGTCTTCCATCCAGATGATTTTGCGTCGTGAAATTTGGTGAGCTGTTCAAGGGCTAATGTCAAGCAGTCGCGAAGCTTGGCCATTCTCAAATCCTGACCGCCTAGACTAGTGGGGCTGGAAACTGCCTGGCCCAGAGGGCTGTGTTCACAGCGTGGCGGTGTTGATACATGTTGGTTCTGCCATTGGAAGTATGCAGGCCAAGATTGTACCCCTGGCCTCCCCATCACACAACCAACACAGTGGGCGAAGGCTTTAATCGGGTTTACCTGCTTAGCTCCGGTGATGTTATCGACACTTCGTCCACCTGTGAGGCTGGGTTCCTTATTCCTACTATTGTATTTCCATCACCTGCGAAGCCTTTGCCGTTGCCTTGTTTATTTCCGAGCCCCATCTAGGAAGCAAGCCTTTGACGCGTCCATGATCATACTGACTCTCAGCTATACTGCCCCGACATACGCGACCGGTATGGTGTCGTTGGGGTCTTTGCACTATACGCTAAAGGCCATAGTGCTACTGGTAAGGACTGTGAGTTCCATGAGCCCAGGTTCAAGACTTGTGCCTAGATTGGCGCTACGACTCTCGCTGCAATTCTTGATCCGACCCTTGATGTCTCATTTCAGGGGATGCAGCAATGGCAACTTCAGGATTGAGATTGACGTGTCTCAAGTCAAGCTTAGGGGCGCAAAATGCCAACACTCTTGTGCAAACTACACCCTTACGCAACTCGACCAATCTTGACGTTCCAGATCGCGCCCATTTGATACAAGACCTCAAAAGAGCATGAAATCACACTCCTTGGTCTCCATGATGTCAACAACCAATGGGAGCTGCTGCCTCTTGTGTCGTTTCCTACCCCAGTATCAAGCCACTTATAAGGTCCATCGCTCGATTGAATCAATAAGAAATTGCTCCAACTTGTTTCCATGTCGGGCGCTCAACACTACTTTACATGCCCTGCACCGTTCATCGTGAGTACTATGCAGGTTCAAATTAATGTAGATACAATTTCATATCGTTATTATATACATGAACGATAATAGCAATAACATGAACTCAACGCTCACCAGCCTCTCATTCAACGCGCGTGAAGCGGATCAAAACACGCACACTCGTGTCAGTGAAGCGTTTTCCACAAGGATGCTGGCACTAATAAAGTTGCCATTACACGTTATAGTGATGGTCAAGTCAGCCTGGTCGACGGGGCTGGATGGATTCCAGTAAGCAATGCCCTGCGGCCAGCCAAAAGGACCGCTGTCAGTGAAGGTAGGCCCCCCCGGCCCTGATAGTGACTGGCCGTCGATAGACGGCGTAACGACGCAGGAGACTCCCCTAGCGTTGAGGATAGCACCTATAGCGGCCTCGTAGGTAAGTTTGTATGATCCAGCGGGGACGTTGGTCAACGACTGGGTAAGGGTCGAAGATCCACTGCTTGAAAATTGGTAGAACCTGTTGATTGGGCATTGTTAGCATCTGATAAGAACCAAAATAAGTGATAAGTGACAACATACACAGCATAAGGGCTCGAATGCCAGCTCGCAATCAAGGAGACGCCGGCGCCGAATTGCCACGGAGAGCCGTCCGAGTTATCGTCGAACCTGGGGTTGGAGAGAACCTGCGTCTCACGGCAGGGCGGTGGCACCACTGGGGCTGTTGTCGAGGTTGTGATGATGGCCTCGCTGGTGGAGGTGAGAAGCTCAGAGGTGGCGGTTGTCGAGGTGGTCAGGAGCTCCGAGGTAGAAGCCGTGGATAGCTCGCTCGCAGTTGAGGCAGTGGTGGACGAGAGTTGGGTCTCAGTGGACGAGAGCTCGCTCACAGTGGAAGAGGCGGTAGCAGACGAGAATGATGCAGTGGATGACGCCTCGACAGAGACAGTTGAACTGGACGGTCGACAGACGGCAGCGTCAACACCAAAGACGCCAAAGGCCGTTGCGGCCAAAAGGGCAACCAGTCGGGCACGAGCCATGACAGGCGATGCTAGGCAAAAGAAGGATAAAAGCATGAAAAGAGCGTAAAGGAGAGTCAAGCGAGAGACAAGAATCGAAGCGATTGCTGGTTTAGCAAACGGGAGCTTGCGCACCAGAGCTTTATAAAATTGATGAAAAGCAAAAGGAGTCCTGTCATTATTTGGCAATGACATTTAAGCTTCAAGCTAGCTGCCTTGTCAAGCCACGGCTGAGAAGACATACCGTTGGCGCTCAGCTAATGCCAATAGTCCCTGAAGCTATTGACTTAAAAATGGGGATTCCGCTGATGAGCGGGTCAGGTACAAGACCAATTGAGACGTGATTGGAGAAACAAGACGTTTGATCGGTTAGGGCTTTCATATGAGGCTAATGAGCAGGCCTTTTACTCTATTTCCTGTCCCTCTGGTTGGCCTGAACGCTAACGTCGAAGTACCCACTAATGACTCTTTCATAGGTTAGATTATATGAGTCTCCAACGTGGTGTTGTATTCCTTGAAGACACATATCGAGGCTTCTTCACCGATCAAGGATTATCAAAGTGGAAATCAACAAATGGACATTTCAACATAATCCAAACACTTCTAGATGATCTCAAGTGCTAGGCATCCCATCATCTAGAGAATTCCCTGCTAGTGATGAATATTACTTGGGGCGGTTTGACCTTCTGCAAAAGCTCGACTCCCTGTCATTTCCCCCCTCGCTGTGACATCTTTTAACAGAGCTGTGATGCACCTACCCTGAGTCTCGGAGATACTTTCCGTTCCAACCTTTTCCCCATTGCAAAATATCCGAGGTTCTAGAGTCCCTGATCCAGCGGAGATAGCATAACAACAGTCCGAGGCGCCCTAAAAAATGATTCTTAGGCTCTTATTTAGCCTGATGAATTGCTAGAGAAAGGTGTACCAGATGATACGGCAAGAGCTCTCCTTTAAAACCGTAATGAGAGAGGGCCCTTTACTGAAATCCTTCGACCACTGAACTCGGCATTAGTAATGAAGCACTGGCTCTCATCATCCGAAATGAAAAATGTACTAAATCCTATGGTTCTTTCAAGGTTATTAGTTCACTTCAACGTCTCTATCGCGCGTCCTGGCATTGAGCTCCGTGAAACTCGTCGAGATCATTGATATGAGAAGCACAGACTGGTTCAATTGCGTGAACTCAGCGCTTACCAGTTTTGGCATTTCTCTCGGCGGTTGAGTCGGCGTCTGCTTTAGTATCTTCAAAGCTACTTAATGGTCCGGCCGACGGAATTTAGGGGGGAACTATCAAGCCCCTTTAACTTCATCTCAGTGCGCTCTATCTTATATCCACGGCTAGTCTTAGTCAGGTCATAGGCCAGATCGATGACCGTACAAAAAGCAGAGCGGCTGGAATATACACTCACTGATCAAGCATCCACCCTCTTCAAGGGGGTGCTTCCTAGGGTATGACATGTTACAGACTCTCCTTCGACCTTAACCCACCGCTCATTCTGGCCAAGGCATGCACACACGGCACGCCGGGTTCTATCAAAATGCCTCAGCCACCCGCAAGTTACTCTGACTGCTTGTGGCAACTACTCTTGATATTGAAGTTCCTTTTCTGTACCATCTTGTAAAATAAAGGCTTTGGTCCAGATCATTGATGCTTAACAAGACATGATACCATGATCAGAGGCTCCTCACCATGCAATGCCTAGAAGTCATCGAGGAAGTTGACCTGCTGCCAGTCTAGGTGGTAGTCGAAACACTAGACCGGTGGGTCGAGGACCTTTTGACAGGCAGGCCACTCACTCTGCCTTTTCCCCGCTCTGAGGCACGCGAATCTAGGACAACAAGCATTGGGAGATGAGCAAGGATACTTCCCCTTGGAGGTCACATCTTACTGGTGAGATTTGTGCATCGCGTTGTCGTTGCATGTTCTAGACTTGGTTGGGCACGCTGGGTCACTCAGGCAGTTCTCGGTTCCCCACCGGATCGACAAGGCCCTTGTGAAAACCGTCGAAAGACGGACGCCCTTTAATCTTTGATCTCCACTTCCGTCTTGCGGTGGGTCTTGCAAGTAATCCATCTTCCTCTCACGCGGGGAACTGTCGTGATGTGATGTCTAAAGGCCTGTGGCTCCACCACAGTGGCTACCATTAACTGATCATTGTATAGACCCAAGATATCACAACACCAAATTAGTACTATAACCGTCGTCCCTACTATAGGTTCAAGCTAGATCACGAAGACGTTTGTAGAATAAACCCATGACGAGCATGACTACCTTTCTCAACTGTTAGCAGCATCATGAGTCAGGCCGAACTGGTCATTTGGATGTCCTAAATGAACATGACAACTACCTACCTAATTTGACTTTCTCCCCGAAGCCCCTGAGCCTTTGCTCCTACTATGCTCTGTCTCTGCCAACGTTGCTCATCCTGGCAGCTGATCTCCGAAGCCAGCAGGAGGCTCAAGTGGATAAAATGTTGCGCACTAAGGACTGATATGTCTCTCCAAACGCGGGAGTGGCTGGAACAACCTTGTCTGATGAGCTTTTTAAGATGTGAGACAAGCTTATGCATGGGTTGATGTGACAGGTGAGAGCTAGCCCCTTCACTAGTCGTTATTGGATCCGAAAATTCAATGGTCAACAGATTAATTAGCTTCTTAGGCTAGACAGAAGTTCTCCCAGCCTCTGGGTTCACGCAAGGTGATGCCTTTCCCCCTTGGGAACTCTGGTTGCAGATCATTTAGGAAAATTGACATTCTGCGCATACCACGGGTTTCAGGACTGGAGTCCAGATTTCCCCTTCATATGATAACTTCATTTCAACACCTCAACGGTGCTTATAAGCCATGTGATTAATGCTATATAATCTTGATTGAGAGTCGACATTTTACTCTTCTCTTCGTCCCTTCATCACAAGATTCGCTTCAGTTCATCCATTTGCTTCTTTTACTTGACTACATTCTTTCATCTTTACCCACTACGCTCATTTCTACTTGTCCTGTGTGACTGTGTCATTCAACTTCATCTACTATACTTCGCACTTCTCCTCGATCCATCATGCCCAGCCTTCACGACCTTTCTCTCCTTCTGGGAGTCATCCTGCCTGCTGCCCTGGCTGCACCCTTTGCTAGTAACTACAAGCTACAGGATGACATTATCCCCGGAAAGTACATCGTCACCCTCAAGACGAATTCCGATGATGCTGCAGTCGAATCTCACCTGCACTGGGTCGAAGATGTTCACCGTCGCAGCCTCTCTAAGCGAAGCACTATTGGCATTCAGTCGACCTACAATGTTACCAACTGGCATGGTTACTTTGGAGAGTTCGATGAGGACACGATCAAGGAGATAGAGGCTAGCCCCGAGGTTAATTTATCATCCCATAAATTGTACCACAACTAACGCAAAGTCAGGTTGCCTTCATCGAGCCCGATCATAAGATTCACCTCCAAGGTGATGACGAGGACGGCAAGATCTACCTCTGGGAACAACCCGGACAGCTCTCTAAAAGGGTTTCGACTACCCAGCAGAATGCTCCTTGGGGTCTCGGAGCTATTTCTCACCGCGAGCCTGGTTCCAATAGCTACACCTACGACACTTCGGCCGGCGCCAAGTCTTACGCCTACGTCGTCGATAGTGGTGTTCAGATCAACCACTCCGAGTTCCAGGGTTGGGCCATTGCCGGGCATAGCGTGTTCCCGGGCGCCCACGTCGATACCATTGGGCACGGCACTCATGTTGCTGGGACTATTGCTGGCAAGACTTATGGCGTGGCGAAGAAGGTTAGTGGGAATTTCACCCCCTTTATCTTTAGATGCTTCTGGGCGTGCGATGCTGAACAAACTTGAACAGGCTCAGATTATCTCTGTCAAGGTCTTTCAGGGACGTGAAAGCTCTACTTCGGCCACCCTTGAGGGTTTCAATTGGGCTGTGAACGACATCATCTCAAACAGGCGTGCTGGTAGATCTGTGATCAACCTTTCCCTTGGTATGCAAGATCCTACTTTGGTATGTGCCTGGCAGGTGAAGAGCGTTAGACTAACGGCACGCTTTAGGTGGCCCTGCTTCCCGCGCCTGGACTGCTGCGATTGACTCTGCTTACAAGTCCGGTATCCTCGCCGTTGTCGCGGCTGGAAATGGTGACGAACAGGGAAACCCTCTCCCTGCCTCTGGCCAGTCTCCTGCCAATGCCCCCAACGCTTTAACTGTCGGTGCTATAGACTCTGACTGGAACCCTACCTCCTTCACCAATTACGGTTCGTTCTCTTTATCCCATACGGCCACTATTGCTAACTATCTTTAGGACCTGAGGTTGACATCATGGCACCTGGCGACCGCATCCAATCTGCTGGTATTGGCTCTCCTAATGCCGTCAAGGTCATGTCTGGCACCTCGATGGCCTGTCCTCACGTTGCTGGTCTCGCTCTCTACCTTCAGGTCAAAGAGGACCTCAGCACCCCTGCTGCTGTGACCAAGCGCATCAAGGCTTTGGGAACTTCGGGAAAGATCAGTGGTGACCTCAACGGAAGCCCCAACCTCGTTGCTTTCAATGGAGCCAGGCAGTAATACAGGGCCACAGCAGTGCCCTAGGTGGAATTTACCGTTCTGAAGGTCTGGATACCTTCCAAATACCCTCTTGTAATCTGGCGTGTCGGTGGTAACCGGCGTATCAACTAGTAGGCAGGGTTGACTGATATCTATAAGACACCTTAATGGATGTTGCTTTTTACTTTCTATCATACGCGGTCGCCCTATCAAGGGCTGAGCTTCAACGATAAAAAAGACCACAATATCAACACTTCATAGCATCATGTCCTAATGCTAACACTGAGATACCTTCTTTTTCTTTTCTGCTTGATCTTGGGTTGTGGCAACTTAGTAATGATGCTAGAGGCGGATGGGTTGCCGTCGGCTCGGATGTCAACTTTGGACATGGATAAAAAGAATAAAGCAGCTGGTTATTGACATCCTGCGAGTACAGGTTCGCGCCCGAGATACATGAAAAGAGCACCTCACTAGATCTTCGCATTGGGGCTCCCAAATTCAACCACGTTTGTGATTGATCCAACTCCCTCAAGGCCAACCTCAACAACATCTCCGTCCTTGAGCCAAAGTGGTGGGTTCCGACCCATTCCAACACCTTCGGGACTGTGACAAAGGCGTATTATCAGCACGATTATCCAATCTTGTTAGACAGGAATGGAAAACTCACGTTCCGGTAAAGATGAGGTCGCCAGGCTCCAAAGTAGTACCCTGACTCAAGAACGAGATGACCTTCTTGATGCCAAATATCTGGTCTTTAGTTGAGCTGTTCTGCACAGTCTCTCCATTGAGCTTCGTCCAGATGCTGAGGTTCTGGGCGTCTTTAATGACGTCCTTGGTCACGATACCAGGCCCATAAGGCGCCCATCCATCAAAGCCCTTACCAAGAGACCATTGGCCTCCGCCAAGTTTGATCTGCCAGTCGCGGTGGGATACATCGTTACCAACAGAGTAACCCAGGACATAATCCAATGCATCGTCCTCGGAAACATCAAGGGCCTGCTTGCCGATGATGATGACGAGCTCGCACTCGTAGTCTAGTGAGTGGCCGGTCTGAGCTCTAGCAGGGATGGGAATGGGGTCCGATGGCCCCGAGAGCGCCGTCTTGGGCTTGTACTGGTCGGAGTATCAGTTTCCAAATCATGGGCTTCTTGGTATCAGTATTGCTTACAAAAAGGACGGGAAATTTGGGAATAGGCATCTTGGTCTGCATGACTTGATCAGATACAAAGCCTTCCATATGAGCCTCGTGTGTATCTCACCTCAATGGCATGCTGCGTGTAGTTCAATCCAAGGCATCTCACAGTACCGACATCCTCCGTCGCCAGCGGCGCAAGAAGAAGACGAATATCGACAACCTTATCGGTGACGTCGTGGCTCCCAAAGATATCGCCAGTAATCACGCGCGCCTTTTTCGCGTTGGCGATATTGGTCTCCCCGGCAGGGAGGATGGCATCACCGTAGTAGATTCGGTCATCCTTGGCTAGAAATCGTACGAGTCTCTGGGATGCGTTAGTTAGATGTGGGCTCCATATCAGATCCGGTGAGGGAGGACCTTGCCTCGAAGGTTGGCATGTTGAGAATTGTCTTCGGCGGAAGTTGACCGAGGTTTTTCTTCGGGCACGTACGAGATACGACTCGGGTAAGTGCACTTAAAAGGGGGCAATCAAGCCTCAAGTCCTAGAACCGTTCCTTGGGCTTCACTACCGACTTCTGAGATGGAATAGGAGGATAATCAGTCCCTTGATTCGTTGACAATAGCAGCCACAGTTGAGGAACCGTGACCGAAAGCGGTGGCGGGGAGAACGGATCATGACGGATCGAAGCGGGAACCCACCACCTTCGGCGAAAGAGGCCGAGATTTCGGAGCATAGGCCGAACCAATGACAAGCCCCGTGGCGGTAATCAGGATCAGTTTCTCTGGTTTCGCTGTGAAGAATGACATAATGGTTCAACCGGATAATGGCGGAGATTGATCGACGCCGAACTATTCGGGGCATTGGCCGGGCAGAAACAGCCAGTCATTGAACAGACGTTATCCGCCCCATGTGTTTCCCCAGATTAGGGCCCCATGGGGATCATCTTGGTCCGGGACAACGGAAGCTGCTGGTCGAACATTTAAGTTTGGGGACGCCCTTGTTTGAGTTTGTCCTTGAGTTGGTGGATCTATCCGGGTGCTTGTTTGCTCTTCTACACCATCATCTTAATTAACCAGCGCGGCCTTTGTCGCTGTCAGATTCCTCAAAATGGCCCTTAAAGGAGCTCAAGTCGCCGAGCATAACAACGCCAAGTCGTGCTGGGTCATTGTCCACGGCAAGGCATATGACGTAACAGACTTTATCCCCGGTGAGCATTATCGAGGTAGATAACGACAATCATTGTTCTAATATTTCTCAGATCATCCCGGAGGTTCCAAGATTATTCTCCGATATGCTGCAAGTTCCTCATCTTTGGCATTTAAAGTCATGACTAACCGACTCCAGGGCAAAGATGCAACCGACGAATTTGACCCTGTCCATCCTCCCGACACTCTGGATAAATATCTTGACAAGTCCAAACATCTGGGTCCTGTAGATATGTCCACTGTGGAGGAAGAAGCGAAGGAAGAAGATCCAGATGAGGCTGAACGATTGGAATGTCTCGCTCAGAAGCCGCTGCTTTCACAATGCTACAACCTCCTCGACTTTGAGGCTGTAGCACGACGAGTGATGAAGAAGACGGCCTGGGGTTACTACTCTAGCGGTGCTGATGACGAGATTGTGAGCTTCCTACCATCTTGGCTTGGCTTTCTCAAGCTACTTGTTGTCCATGAACAATTACTGACTGGTTTCCTAGACTATGCGAGAGAACCACAGCGCTTTCCATCGCGTCTGGTTTCGCCCCCGAGTTCTCGTCGATGTCGAACACGTCGATTTTTCGACGACGATGTTAGGAACAAAATGCTCCATTCCATTCTACGTCACTGCCACAGCCCTTGGCAAGCTCGGCCATCCTGAAGGCGAGGTCATCTTGACCCGGGCAGCACACAAGCACAACATCATCCAGATGATTCCCACTCTTGCGTCTTGTTCACTGGATGAAATTCTCGACGCGCAACAAGGGGATCAAGTTCAATGGCTACAGCTTTACGTCAACAAGGACCGAGAAATCACGAGGAAAATCATCCAGCACGCTGAAAAGAGAGGCTGCAAAGGTCTCTTTATCACGGTCGACGCGCCACAGCTCGGAAGACGAGAAAAGGATATGCGAAGCAAATTCACCGATCCCGGCAGCGATGTTCAAAGTGGGCACGAAACCGATAACAGTCAAGGTGCCGCTAGAGCTATTTCAAGCTTCATCGACCCATCTCTCTCCTGGAAAGATATTCCTTGGTTTCAAAGCGTCACATCTATGCCCATCGTCCTCAAGGGCGTGCAACGCGTTGAAGATGCCGTCAAGGCTGCCGAAATGGGTGTCCAAGGCATTGTGCTTTCAAACCATGGTGGCCGACAGTTGGATACTGCACCGTCAGCTATTGAAGTTCTGGCTGAAACGATGCCGGTTTTGCGTGAGCAGGGACTTGACTCGAAAATGGAAGTCTTTATCGACGGAGGTATCCGCCGAAGTACCGACATCATCAAGGCCTTGTGTCTCGGTGCCAAGGGCGTGGGTATCGGTCGACCGTTCCTGTACGCCATGAGCTCCTATGGCCAGGAAGGCGTGGAGAGGGCTATGCAACTCCTCAAGGACGAGATGGAGATGAACATGAGATTGATTGGATGCTCAAAGGTCGAGGACCTCAACCCAAGTCTTGTGGACTGCCGCGCCTTGTCATCGCATGCAGGCGGTGTTCCAGCTGACAACTTGTCGTCGGCTGTGTATGACCCGTTGGCTGTGCCATCGCAAAGGCCTAAGGCGAAGCTATAATCTTTCTCTGGAGATATAGGAGTTATGGCTCAACAAGTATTTCTTTACATCTTTCATTTCTCGCAACAGATAGCCAAGAGTCGAAAAATAGATCAAGCTTTATCCTTGAATGTGCAGTCTGGGGGAAACAGCATATCATCCCTTCAAGCTCAACTAAGAAGGTATTTTGGAATCGGCTGAAGAATGAAACGCGCCATCATCATCTCCAGGATCCCCGATTCAACACACCACAAAACCAACGAGAGAAGTTTCCTCCACACAAGATCAAGGGTCACTGCACCAACCTCCATCAACAACATACGAACTTCCTGTCACCGCACTCGCCTCGTCGCTCGCAAGAAAAACAATTACCTTGGCCACCTCTTCCGGCTCCAGATCCCTCTGCAAGCTCTGCCCTCGCATGACCTCTGCCCTATATTCGGGCGTTAAGACCTCTTCCCTCTGTCTCTTGGTCGCAATGGCTCCAGGCATGACGCTATTAATCCGGATGTTGAACTCTCCAACCTCCTTGCTCTGCGTACGCGTGAGGCCCATGATTGCCGCCTTGCACGCCCCGTAGACTGAGACTCCTGTGGCAGGAATTCGCCAGGATATGGATCCCAAGTTGATGATGCTACCTCCCCCGGCTTCCTTCATGGCTGGAATGACGGCTTGGCTCAGGAAGAAGATGTGTCGGAGGTTACCGTTGATGTTGATATCCCAGTCTTCAGGCGTAACTTCGTCTGTACGGAGTCGACACTTGCTCCCTGCACCAGCCGCATTGTTGACCAGGACATGTACTGTGCCGTGCGTCTCCAGTATCTTGCCAGCAACAGCTTGTAGTTGGGGCAGGTCGGAAACGTCGCAATAGTGGAAGATTGGCACCTTGATCGGGACTCCACTCAAATCTTTAGACCACGAAGCAACACGGTCCATGGTCTCTTGTGCCGAAGCCTCAGCGATGTCGAGGAAGATGACCTGGCAGCCTTGGAGTGCAAAGAGTTCGACTGTAGCAGCGCCGATTCCTTCTGCGCCACCCGTGACAAGCACATTCTTGCCACGAAGGCTGGGATAGATGGCATGTGGTCGAGACATGTTGACTGCGGAGGGGAAATGGTTTGAGCTGAATGAAGTCGTTTGCAGTCGTCACCAACCCCTCTTTTCTTTTCACACTCCTCATGACAAATCAGGTACAAAGTTACAATGTG
This sequence comes from Fusarium piperis, assembly GCA_027886205.1. Classification (NCBI taxonomy): domain Eukaryota; kingdom Fungi; phylum Ascomycota; class Sordariomycetes; order Hypocreales; family Nectriaceae; genus Fusarium; species Fusarium piperis. The sequence goes on along the minus strand of RZGM01000064.1, from coordinate 126,295 downwards.
ATGACGTCTACTGTGCAAAAGAGGGAGACCGATTGGTGTATAAAAACGCCTTTTCTTCAGGGTTCACAGGACATCCATCAAGGCACCTTGACGATTTCACGATTATCAACGATAATAAAATAAGATAATAGCTCCCTATAACAGATATTTGCATGCATAAAAGCTGGTCAAGCCCTTAATACCAGCTTAAACCCGGTCTGCACAGTACTAAGTTCCTTATCTACCTTCTGAGATTCTCTACTGAAAATCTTGTCAGCCAATTTCCCCATATCATCGTGTTCCGTTGGAAAGCATACCTATCCTTGATAGAACAAGGCTTAAACCCATGCTACGCCCTCAGGGGCAGGCATTCTTTACAAGACCCGGGTTATACACGTCAATATTACTCCTCTAAAGTCCAAGCAATAGTTTTACGTAAAAGCCGCCAAGAAACCAAACTGCCGCAAATAGTTATTTGGCGAATTTGAGATCGGCATAAGACAAGCGACAACCCCTCCCCGATTGGTGGAGTCGCCACGGCCATTATGAACACCAAGCGGGGAAGCAAGTGTTGACATGCAGTTCAGACCTAGAAACTACCTACCAAATAGACAAGAATCGCATGATGGCTACCAGACTCTGGCGCTTAACAGCTACTGAAGCTATTGCAAAGATCAGAGCCCGAGAGCTCACGGCTGAGCAGTATGCGTCTTCCCTACTGGAGCGCATCAAACAACGCGACGACGACGTTAGGGCTTGGGCATATCTCGATCCAGCCGCCATCTTGGAACAGGCCAGGCAACTCGACAAGATACCTTTTGAGAAGAGAGGACCGCTTCATGGCCTACCAGTCGCAGTCAAGGACATCATATACACCAAAGGTTGGAAGATCACAAGTTCCTTACACCGTGGGGCGTCTACTGATGCCAACAGATATGCCAACGGCGCATGGCTCACCGATATACGAGGGTCAGCTTGTGACAGTAGATGCCGGGTCTGTAAAAATCCTTCGAAATGCTGGGTGTCTCATATTTGGTAAGTGTGGGCTAAGTAGCGAGGCATGATGTAGCTGATAATCACCAGGCAAGACGACAACCACCGAGTTCGCTGCTGTCTTCGCCGGCCCCAAGACTCGGAATGCCCATAGTACCACGCGCACCCCAGGTGGCTCCTCCGCAGGATCTGGCGCAGCTGTGGCTGACTTCCAGGTGCCTGTTGCGCTTGGGAGTCAGACCATGGGCTCTATCGTTCGTCCGGCCTCCTTCAATGGGACGTATGGTTTTAAACCTACCTGGAACGCCATTACGCGTGAAGGCCAGAAGTTCAGTGCCCTCACATTTGATACTATCGGTTTCTTCGCCCGCAGTGTGGATGACATTGAAGCCTTGGTGGATCTCTTCGCGGTTCAAGATGACGAGGAGAGCACATTTACCGACATCAAAGGGTCTCGCATCGCCGTCTGCAAAACGATACAATGGAGCCTTGCCGGCCAGGGAACTGTAGACGCTATGGAGAAAGCGGTGGAATTGCTCAAAGCTCACGGAGCGCAAGTCGAAGAAATTAACCTCGGTCCTGATTTCGATCGCGTTGTCGAATGGCACGGCAAACTTGGTCAGACAGAGGGCGGCATCACTTTCCTCCCCGAGTACATCTCTGCCAAGCAGAATTTGCACGATCACTTGATCGGATGGGTTGAGAACAAGCAAAAGATTACGCACAAAGATCAGCTGGAAGCATACGATGGTCTCTCCGCTCTGCGTCCAAAGTTTGATGCAATCGCGAGCCGGTACGATGCAGTTCTGGCGCCTAGTGTGCTGGACGAAGCGCCAGAAGGGCTTAATAATACTGGAAGTCCGATTCTTGCTTCAACTTGGACGGTGAGTCACTTGGAACCCCACAAGACGACATGACTAACGATAGTAGGCGTTGCACTCACCCGTCATCAACATCCCGGGCTTTCGGGGTCCGAACAACATGCCGGTTGGAGTGACCCTTGTAGCACCTCGTTTCAGAGATCGCCACCTGCTCAAGGTTAGCAAAGCAGTTGGCCGTATCTTTGAAGCAGAGGGTGGATGGATTCAAGGATCATAACAAGTCTATAAATTTCGTTCATCTCATCACGAGATTTTGTGCTAGAGTAGAAAAAGTTCGCTCGCTCATTCACCGGCGATGATGGTCATCTTCATCCTCGGATGATGACAGCAAAGCCTCCTCATCTCTCCTCCACTCGTCCATCTGTATATCCTCCGCCTGTAGTTTTGTGTAGACCGTTTTCGGCCTCCTGAGCCTCCTAACGCCAAGTACAATGCCAACGACAACACAGGCAACAGCAGTAATAATAACACCCACAGAAATCCATTTCCTCCATCCTCTTATACAGCAAGGATACCACGCCATGTATGTACCTGCAGCCCACTCGGTCCAACTTAATCTCCGCGCTTGATCTCGGACAAGGCTTTTTCGCAACAGGTGCTTGAATCGGGGTCCGTTAGGTCCCGTCTCCAAGCGGTGAACTCCGAAGCGGGGGATTGTTTCTTGGCGAGGATCGGATTGAGGGAACTGAAAATCACCCCAGTGTCCTTTGAACTCAAACCATGATGTCTGATTGGAGGAAGACCTTGGAGACTGTTGCTTAGGGGGGGTGAGGGGGGTAAGAGTAAAGGTATCGGGGTTGAGCTTGTAGAAGTAGGCCGACAAGATGGGGTCCCATCTTTTCCCTTCATCGCAGTAGTCAATCAAAGCCGCGTTGTGTACCGGCGAGCTAAAAGAAGTGTTAGTATAGACTGCAGTTGCTCTGGAAGAATTGTCATACCCAGACATGGCGTAGTTGGCGTGAGATCCTCGAGCACTATATACAATGGGCTGGAAATTGTTAGCAAGTCGGTCATGAGTTGACATGTGGTGAATCAATGTACTCTATCACCGGCTTTAGAAACCGCCGCATCATTCCAATCGTAGCCCTCACCATCGACATGCTGACTGTAATAAATGCCAACAGGTTTGCCATCTCGGAAGCGGACCATGTTATGCTCCCTTGAGACAACGTCAGTCAAGCTTTACTCAGCGATTCAAACGCGACTCACCAGTCTCCAACGTGGTTACCGAAATGCATGCCTGCCGCGGCCTTTTCGCTTTTAATCAGGCGATCCAAAGGCTCCATGACTTGAGTGATGTTGGGTCCCTCGTTGTATGAATAAAAGTAAAAGTAGAATGCATCAAGGTCAACGTCGTTCTTCTCTACGAGAATTACAGCGCAAGCTGTGGCATTGTGTATCCTGCCAGCATCATCTGGTGCCTCGCCGAGAATCCATTTGGGATAGGAAAAGGGATCATCGTTGGAAACCAGCGCGACATCTTCATCTCCAAACTCGTTCAGAGTCCCCAAGTTGCCCAGATCAATTGAAGGAATACCGTTAATTGCATGCCCTTGGACCGTTGGTGTCGTGTGGCGGAGATGGGCAAGCAGGTCGCTGGGCATGTACGGATCCTCAGAATGCAACCAGACAAGAGGCGCTAGAACAGGTCGCTCGTTAGTCAGCGGTTGTCGCACGATTCGGTCACGACGCGGTCAGCGAGTGGCAGACATACCGTGGTTAGCCACATAATCCGGACATCGGAGATCCAGCTTTTCCGTCTCGGCTCGGACGGAAAAGACCATCAAGAAGAAGAAGAGGCACCGAAGGAGGAGCGCCTGGGCTACCGATTGCCCTGCCATCTCGAAACCCGCCTGGTCAGCACTTGCGATGACAAGTTGAGGCTCGAAGGAATAAGCATCAGGGATGCTCAGTCTGAGCCAGACAGAAAAGAATGATATCGGGAAATGCTGAATCAGCCAGCGCGCACCCACGTCGGTAGCTTCGGCTTCAGGGGGGGGCTGTGGCTGGGCTTTGCTCATTGGCCGTCTCGTGTGAGGCATTTCCAACCAATCAACCAGGCTCTGTCAGTCGCTGCGCTGACGCGGTTCCACAAATAGCAACGTCGATACGAGGTTCTGTTCTGTTAGTGTGCATAACAGAAGGAGATGCTCAAAGATGTGAAGGCACGGCTCCTTTATCACCATTGCCGAGAGACTCTGGAAAGTGACATGTCAAGAAAGTATTTATGACGCAGTTAAAGCTTAACCGAGAATCAGAAGCGCCCCCATTCCGCATTCCAAGCTGATCCAGGCACCGATTCATTGTGGAGCTCTGACACGAGGATAACGGCCTTATCAGGGGGCCCACGGAGATGACCTCATCTTTTGGAAGCCAGTGAGTCTGTTTGATGGAACATGCAATCCGGCAATGTTTTGGCAGTCATCTAATAAGTCTTTTATGATTACTTCAACAGCATCTAAGAGCCGACATGTTAGACTTTTTACGAAAGCGGAAAAGCCAAGCAGTAAATTCCTAGCAAAATTCCACATCACAACTCACTGCCTGTACAGGGTAGGCTTCTGCATTCCTGTCCGCACACCAACTCGGCACCCACTAACGACGCGCTCCCTTGATCCTTTGTACTTGACATGGTCATTCAATTTTTTTAGCCTTATAGGTTCTTTTCTCGTTGGCTGTGGACATTGATCATCCTCCATGTACTCATCGTAGCAGTCTTTGTGGTAGTGAACTCTCGACCTGGTGCTCTTCAATAGTGTGCCTGTCTTTGGCGCTCATCTGATTGCAAAGGGAATCAGTCTATCACTGCGCAACGACTCTTCTTCATAAGTACCCAGATGCATCCGACTCCAGTATGAAAAACACTCTTGTGATGGTCAAGGTCATTCTCGTTGGGCTGGGGTCGATGGTTCTAAAAGAGGCTGTTAGCCATAATACTGAAAGACACGATGGCTGAGGACCGATAGCCGCTGGTGCAAGGCAAGATGGAAGGCCTTTGTGTGACTTTGTGTGTAATGTGCTGAGAATGTCTGGATATCTTTGGTACCTACGGATGAGAAGATTTTTGAGTAATTGACAATCATGGTCGTTGCTGAAATCAACAACATCGATAGTAGCAACAATTTAGCTTTGCCATGACGGGGAAATGGGCCAATATGACATGAATATCAACTATTATTCCTTTCCTCATCCATCATCTCAATCCTGTTTTGCGACCTCAAACTCAGCTTGCCGTTGTGCTTCAGCAGCTTCAAACCGAGCCTGTCGTACTTCCTCAGCAGCCTCAAATTCAGCCTGTCGTCTTGCTTCAACAGCTTGAAACTCGGCCCGCCATTTTTCTTCAGCGGCCTCAAATCTTGCCTGCCACTTTGCTTCTGCAACCAAGTATCTCGCTTCGTACTCAGCCTCGAACTTTCTACGGGCCTTTTCCTCGATTGTGGCGATTAGCTCTGCCTCTGCTTCTGCCTCTGCCTGCCGTTTGGCTTCCTCGGCCTCGCGCATTGCCTCAAATTTGGCCCAGACCTCTTGTTCAACCTTTGCACGAGCCTCGGCCTCTCTCTTTTCTCGCTCTTCAGCCGCCTTCAGTTCGGCCTTGTACTTGAGTCGGGCTTCTTCCGCAACTCTCTCGCGGGCTTCAGCCTCGGCCTGGCGCTGTTCAGCAGCAGCCTTCATCTCGGCTTCATAACTCTCTCGAGCAACCCTCTCGGCCTCAGCACGACCCGCGGCTTCAGCTTTGCGTTGCTCCTCAGCAGCCTTAATAGCAGCCTCGAACTTGAGCCTAGCTTCCTCCTCAGCCTTTGCACGAACCTCAGCCTCGGCTTGTCGACGCATTTCAGCGGCCTTCATCTCAGCTTCAAACCGGAGTCGAGCCTTCTCCTCGGCCGCACCCATGGCCTCGGCGTGTTTTCGGGCCCGCTCCTCCTCGGCCTTTCGTTCAGCCTCCATCCGCTCACGGGCGGCCCTTTCAGCTTCGATTCTAGCTATTTCAATCTCCTTCTTGGCCTCTTCTTGCGCTATTCTCATATCCTCCATTCGGCGTTGGAAGGCCCCCTCGGCCTCCTTACGAATCTGATTCTCGAGCTCCCTCTGCTTGTCAGTAGCCTTTGCTTTCTCCTCCATGGTCTTAAGGGCAGCTATTTCAGCCTCAAGACGAATCCTTTCTGGATCAGGCGGTGGTGCCACTGGCTTAACTGGGGCCACCGGAGGGGGAGTGCTATAGTGCCCAGATGGATAAGGCTTCATGTCATATCCGCCTTGATTTGCGGGAGCGTATGGATTGGGAGAGTAGTCGCCATAAGGAACCATCTGGCTATTGGGTGGAACGACTGGCATCCAAGGACCGGCCTTGCCATCGCCATACCCTGGAGGTCGGCCGTATGGCGGACCGAAACTGCTGCGCTCCAGGTTGGCGGGTGTCACAGATGCGCGTCGGCGCACCAATCGAAGGCAGGCTTGTTCTGGTGTGCGAGAGAGTGACTGTTGGAGGACGGAGAGGCGGTCGTGAGAAGGAAGGCAATGCCCCGAGAGGTTGGTTTGAGAAGATTTAGTTGCTGGTTTCAGTGGTAGCCGTCACAGTTCGCATAGCTTGCTGTTTCTGAGGGGAGGTGGGATGCGGAGTTGTCACGGCAATGGTCTAGAGAATGGTGGTCTGACTGGTATCCATGCTGACTATTTACTAATTATATAATTAAGCCAATTAAGCCCTTGCCTCGTGCGATTAAGCCCTTGCGGCCTTTACGCTCTGTCGCTGCCTAACTTCCAGAACCCTTCAAACGGGGTCCCACATTAATGTTAGAGTTCCATTAACTTGGGACTCCGCATAGAATGAAAATAATTGAAAAGTTAGAAAGTCAATATATCAACTCTGCTTACTACAAACAACGATAAACTGCTTATTATAACCGTGTCCCTTTTCTCTCTTCTTGGATTATCCTACAGGTGTTCCCTTCGGAGTATGTCTTTTTCCGTTCCAGTTTCTCCTACTCTGCCGCAGTGCCCAGGTTGAAGTAAGCATCAAAAACCCCGCAGGTCAGGCTTAGTGAGAACACACACACCAGTTGCCCAACATGGATTCAATCAATACGTCGAGTCTATCCCAGACACCCCCAGTAGATCCACCACCGGAAATGAATCCTTATGCCGAAGAAACTGCCCCGGAAACAGATACATCATCCTCTCGCCCAGAAGGCCTCCCTATCACCACACTACAGCATTACCTCCCAACCTCTCGGGAACTAGAGCTTGAAGGTCTTACACATACCTTGCCTCTTAAGGTTGATAGGGAAGACCAGATTGATAGCACCTCTGAGACAACAGAATGGCGCGAACCCGAGTGGCACGTGGACCCCAGTTGTTCCACCACAAGGCTTGTTGTCAATGCCTTGGAATATTCCATCGACCAAGGGAGAGTTAATCTGGTCTGTCCTAAGGGACCCCAATCCAGAGCTGCTGACCAGCGATCTGTTCAGTTGAGGTGGCTGTGAGTGAGATGAACATTGGCCATTTACATATGCCCAAGACTGACATGATATTTTCCGACTCAAGGCATATCCGAAGGGACTCGTTAGATCTCGCCATTCTCCGGGTTTGTACCTCGCACGCATTTCATGCACGATCCAGATTCAAATGGCACTGACGTCCATAGAAATACGTAGTTGACTGTCCCTTTCTGTCAAACGACATGAAGTCTGTTGCAATCCAGGTAATGGCCCAGGTTGAAAACAGGTTTTCGAGTAGGTTCGGAAGTAGCACCTGCATCCGGCCGGGAAGTATCCGTTGTATTGGGTCATATCCCCCTTCTGAGGACGGCCAAACCAAGATGACCAAGCCAGTCACGTTTGTCAGTTCCCAATATTTGAAACTCCAACCGGTGGAGGCTCACTCTAGACACAACACCGGCCAACATCCCCAGCCTCTTCTCCGGTGCCTTTATGGCTATGATGTTGACGCCGGCCGCGAGAATGATCAAGCTGTACGGAAGATGTTCATCGGTTCGAAGGAGGTCCTCCACGTGGGCCAATTGTGGTGCCTACTCGTTGGCTCTGGTGAGCTTCTGGAAACCCATACCCTGGCCGCATCGCCTAACTCCTCTTAGGAGTTCTGATTACAATGTCACACCACACTGCCCATGAGCTGCGCGGACAACATGTCTCATTAGAACTAGGCGCAAAACCTTTGACCATTCGACTCGCCGACGAGGATGGAAGCGTCTATCAGTTTGTTGTCCAACGCGACTGCAGTTACGTGGTATGGTGAACTCTGCTCAAATTCTCGGTGCACCTTATGATGAGTGTGGGCTTATGAGACACAGGAACTTCTAAGACGCGCTGTGTTTCGAGCGAAACACCCGGGGGCCGATGCCAGAAGATATGATCTCCTCGATCAGAATCGGCAGATCCTAACAGCAAAGAAATGGCTCCAAATCTCTGCGTCCACGGTCACCAATCTCTATGATTTCCGTCTCACGATGAAGAGAAGACCGAATCCAGGCTACACCGATCCGAGCCAGCCCTTGGTCCCTTACCAAACAGGTTACAATCCTTACTCAATGCCTCATCACCAAATGGAATTCATCACTACCGACAAAGACGGAGTCGTGGGACCACTTCTTACGACCAATGATAACCCTTTCTTAGGCCAAGAAGACGAGACCGAAAGAGCAGTGTCGAATCCTCCGAATTCCAACGCCAAACCAGGACAATTCCATTGGATCCCATTTCTTAACTGGCTCCCTGAAGGAGAAACAAACGGGAAGACGACAGAAACGGGCGACAAGTACTTATTTAACGCTCTCGATCGGGTTGAGAAGGCACTCTCCATCAGCAACGGGCATTCATATTTGGACTCTTTCCAATGTACATTCTCTGATCTTCTTCGTCGACATGAACTTCAGTTCCCGACACCAACAAGCTCTGACCAAAGTCCGCCTGTGGAACCCGCGGTTGAGAAAGGAGAGAAGACCCGAAAGCCAATCTCCACTGTTTCCCAAGTAGACACGCCGGATATACGAATTACAAGCGAATCAGGGGTTGGGTCTAGCCGAACCTCTAGTCGTGTAGTAGCTGGAGAGAAATCGGCTGGATCGCCTGATTACTTGTCACCGACCGTTGAGACAGCATCGATAACTTCTCAGAATAGTGATGATTTGTCAGACGGCCAGACACGGCCGAGCCGGAGATCCAGGATGAAGCGAGCCGTCTCAATCAACTCGGAAGGGAAGAAGAGAGAATCCAGACAGGTTCTAGATGACCAAACTATCAAGAATGGCGAGGAACTCAAGCAAAGAGTGGTGGAAGCCACCGAGAAGATCCTTGCCTCATTTCTTCCTGAAGGAGGTAGATCCCTGGATCACCCGGTCCTTATGCGATTTTGGGGCTTGGTCGATGCCATCTGCCGAGTGAGTCTGAATATACGACACTGGAAGCAGCGAATGTGAGAGGGATACTTATTGATGATGTGTTCTAGCAAATATCATGGGCGTACACGGGTAGCTTGGACAAGCATCAACAAACCTACAGGATCCAGGACTTTGACGCGTTGTCCTCGCTTTCTGAGAAGGCTGCGACCTTAGGTCCAAGGCAAGAGACGTGGACTGGCTGTCCCAATTGCAAGTCGAATAAGGTATACGGATCTGCTGCTGAGGCCCTTCAACACCTTCGTTCGCTACATTCCCGGCGCGTAACTTCTGGCAGTGAGGGTTCGATGCCTTTCGATGACTCGGCGTTCGTCTGGCTTCGTCCAACAGCTATTGAAGGCCAGGATATCACTGGCGTCGAACGTATTGAGGAGGCAGCAAAGAATTTCGTTAAGGATTTGGTTGGACTAAACACAACGGTTGAAGAATTGCACCTGCTCGCGGCCAGGGCGTTCAAGACAGACAAGATGGAGAAGACTCCCCCCCATTCGCAAAAATTGCGCGACTTGTTTGGAGAATTGGTTTCTTTGTATATCCTCAAGGGCAATCATCTCTCGCAGTTGAACAGGCTTTCACTGGCAGCCGCCAGCAAAGACGCCAGTCGACAGTCAGATCTTATCAACGAGATCGAAACTGGAAATTTGCGGGAGTCTCAGGCATTGAGCCACGCCCAGAATCTCGCGGGAGGCATCAAGAGTGATATCATTATGCTCACCAACACCACCTCAATGGCCGAGGCCTTAGGTGCTGAAGTGATTGGCCCCGAGTTCCTCGTCTTGGCTCTCATGCTCAACCTTCAAAGCCGACCGCTCGAGATGGCTAAGATGGAAAATGCCAGAGACTATCGGGACGACGGGAAGATGGAGGTTGTCGAAACCTACCAGAACTACGTGGCTAAGCTACACATTCAAGCCAACCGGCGACCACAGAAGCGGCTGTTTCTCGACATCAACGCTGTCCAGGAGGAATTGGACGCCCTACTGGTGATGGGAAATTGCCAGTGGGTGGTCGTCAACAACTTCATGCGATTGATATGGCCAGGGTCATTCCACCATCTTGACCAGACTCGGATCGACTTGTACCAAATCGAGGACCGTTATGCGAGATCACAAATGAACAAGAGGGCGACCATTGACTCGGATCTTCTGACGCTTCGGGAGAAAACCACGGCTTTGAAGGAGAATGTCAAGCAGACGGTTGAGGTTCTCGAGGAGAGCCATGGAAAAGCCATTCGAGTGTTCACTATCGTCACGCTCTTTTTCCTGCCACTGTAAGTTTTCTGAAATATGCAGGGGGTCCATCTTGACGGCCACTAACTCGTATGTAGATCTTTCGTCTCAAGTTTCATGGGTATGAACACAATGGACATCAGGGACATGGAACACGACCAGAGAATCTTCTGGACGGCTGCTGTGCCGGTGACGGTGGGCACTATGTGTTTGGCATTGGTATATGGCTACAAAGGGCAAGAGGTTTCAGACTGGATAGCTTCTAAAATAAAATAACGGAGAGGCCTTGTGACTCTTTTGGTGTTCCATTGCTGACCATAATCTCTTAGCTTTCAACTCTGTCAGACTTTCTCAAGGTTCAGCCACATGGCTGATAAGACATCATCGTGAGGCACACAAGCATGAATCCCTTCCTTTCCGTTAGTTTTCGGAGTTCAGTCACAAGACCACCTCTGAATCCACCACCTCTGGTCCGACGTTTTTCTATAAAAAGTATGCTAGAGACGCTCGGTGACCCATCAAATGGGCAAGCACAAATATTCCCTCCTCTTGGTCCATTCCGCTCTGCATGACCGATCGTGATTCTTGTTACGATAACCTCTGAAGATCTTCCAGTGACTTCACCATCCTCAAAGTGATGGCCCCTGTTAATTCTGGTACCTGCCTCTGCGGGGCATGTGCCTACTCATATACGGATGAGCCAACTATGAAGGTAACGCCGCCTTAACCTAGGTACGATTGTGTCACCATCTAACCCTTTGCAAGGCTCTCTGCTACTGCGTCACCTGCCGCAAGGTCTCAGGAGGGACAAACACCACCAATTTTATTGTCCCAGAGGAAAACTTCTCCTTGAAAAGTGGCCAGCCCAAGTCATTCTCTACCGAGCACGAGACCGGTATGACTCTCACGCTCTTCTTCTGTCCCGACTGTGGAACGACACTGTGGAAGGAGGCTTCGGCGCCCATGTTCAAAGGTGTGAAAATGATTCAGGCGGGAACATTGACGGATCCGACCAACTTAACTGGAAAGATTGATGCCGAGTTGTATGCTCCCGAGAGAGCCTCCTGGCTGGCTGCTGTCCAGGGAGCGGCCCAAAAGGAGCAGTTTTAGGTTGGGAAACAACTCACTGGGGCTGGAATTGTGCAAGCTAGTGAAAATTGACATGAAGTCTGTTTGCTATACGTCTATTGCGAAAAAATCATTCATTGACTTTTTAGGCATTTGCTTTGTGTTTTTTTCTTTCTCTTTTTTTGCGTTGAAGCTGTAAATGAGCACGACCAGACTGGCCCAGCTCCCCTTGCTTACGCTTCACGATGTCGTGTTTGGAGGGGGCGGCTGCTGATGGCCGTGAGATGGAATGATGCAAGTCTGACGTATGACGATTATGACCGTCACTACTTCACATATCCATATCAAGAGAGGCTGAAGATGGCTAATTGAAGGCTTGTGCTGGAATGACACAGCTAGGCATATTTACAAACCGTTGGTGCGTCACAAGAGATCGAGAATGGAATTGGATGCTGGAGGCAAGGACACGGATATTAAACTAATCGGATTTGGCATGCTGCTTTTTAAGAGCAAGTCATCCTATCGATAAGATCATGCCTGTATGAAACGTTTATAACTACCTAGCGGACAGAGATTAGAGGATGCAGGAGGCACGAGATGATGCATTGGGCTGATTAATGCTGCAAGAAGTCTTATTATAACAAGTGTAAGCAGCTAAACAATAAAGCATTCTCTTAGTCACATTGCGTCTCTACGCACTCCCTGTGACAATGTCCATCTCCTCAATCGGGACAAGCTTTGTCCTGAACAGAATCTTATGTCCGACGACGAGAACCACGAACAAGATCAAACTAATGTAATTTGTGAAGAACTTGCTGGTGTCCCACTCAATAAACACCTCGAAACCACTCGTGATAATAATGAGAACAGTGAATATCAGACCATACCAAGATAGATAGGGTTGGAAAGGCGCCATATATGGTAGGCTTGATCGGGGGATCTGATAGAAAGACAAAGCCTTCATGAAGCGGATGTGGCACACGTTGATGATTGCCCAGGCGATGAATCCTGCAACCGATGTGATGCTGAGGAACCAGTTGAAGACTACTGTGCCATTGTTGGACAGGTTGAGGAATGACAAGAATCCGAAGATGGCACAGAACCCGACTGCATAATATGGGGTTCCGAAGCGGTTCGTCTTCTTTAGGAAAGCCGGGGCATGGCCTGAGTCGGCCAAAGAGATGAGGATACGACTGCTCGAGTAGACGTCCGAGTTGGCGGCAGTCAAAACAGCAGTTAGGAGCACCGCGTTCAGGATGGATGGGAGGACCGGCACTCCCGCAAGCTGGGCGACGATGACGAGGGGAGAAGCTGAAGCGTCATGAGAATCGCTGAGAAGACCCTCGTTTGTGTAAGGGATGTTGATTCCCAGGAAGAAGACGGTCGCGATGAAGAAGGAGAAGACACCCCAGAAGGTCCAACGCATAGCAGAAGGAATCGTCTTTTGGGGGTCCTTGGTTTCTCCAGCTCCGATGGCCACCAGCTCTGAACCCTGATAACTGAACCCGGCGGTGATCATGACGGACCAGAAGCCGATGAATCTCCCAGTCGCACCCTCTGCCAGATGTTCAGCAAACGCACCCGGTGTACCCCAGTACTTGAAGCCCAGGTAGCCCTGTTGACCAACACCGGCGTTGACGCAGATGGAAAAGATGATGAAGCCAATGATGGTGATGACTTTGATGCTGGAGAACCACATTTCGAATTCTCCAAACCACCGCACAGGGAGGAAATTGGCGACGGTGAAGAGAACCCAAAACACAGCAATCCAGATGCCGATGTTCAGGTTCTTGTCCCAGTACTGAATGATTAGGCCGGCTGCCGTCAACTCGAGGGCAAACGTGATTGTCCAACTGAACCAGTAGACCCAGCCCATGGCGAAACCGAATGTGGGATCGAGGAAGCGTGTGGCGTAGGTTGTGAATGCGCCTGCGACAGGTATATAGGCGGCCATTTCTCCAAGAGCAACCATGACTGAGAAGAGCAGGCTACCCACAAAGATGAAGGCGATGAGTAGAGACACAGGCCCGGCTGTTGCGAGAGCATTTCCTGTCCCGATGAACAAGCCTGTTCCGACGGCAGCACCGATGGCGATGAATTGGAGATGTCGGCCATGGAGTCCTCTCTCCAGGTGAGTATCGTCGGCGGCTTCGCAGTCCGCAGACTTGGAAGATTGTGCCGAGTCGTGGGCTTCTGTCTTGGTCTGGATATCCATGATGGCGGTTGTAGATGGAGAAAAGCAAGACGCGAACAGGCAAAGAAGGACCCTCTTCACCAAACTACTGGTACTACCACCGTCGCATCTCTCAAAAAGAAGACAAACCAAGCCATTTTATCTGATCCGATGAGTCAAGTCACCATCCGATTCTCGAACCCTCTTGTCGTGTTAGGGCGAAGATTGGTGGAGCCGTGTCGACAAGTGTTGAATAACCGTTATATAATGAATTGCTTTCTGAGTCCCTGTTCTCCCCTTTACACCCCAGGGGATGGCGCGGGACTCCACAATGACCCCATGGTTTCTTATCTCCGTGTGGTGAGGTCTGCGAGATGCAAAGATGATGGGTGTTCTAGCTGTCTTTGAGAAAGTCTTGGAGGCCGTTGTGGCTGCGGTTTGTCCCAAGAAACGACGCTACTGAGCATAAAAGTCACAAGAGCGCATGAACTGCACTCTTACACCCCCTCGAGTATTCCGCCCTTGTTGAACAAGGCTTGAGCTCGTTAGTCCTCTTATTTGTCGTGCTAAGGCGGATGTACAAGTTGGGCGGAAGTGGGTCGATGGGGATGTCGTCCATGTCCACCAAGGGCGGAAGCTAAGATTTCATCTCGTGTGAACACCTTCTCTGCCGAGAATACTTGCTAAGATTTGCTCGCATGATCTAATAGGGTTTTCGAGCTTAATTGGTGACTTAAACCCGGTGTTGGTCGTCGATAAGTGGCCGCCGGCCGCCGAGGCTTGATGCGGCTTGATCCCCCACACTCTTGTTACGCAAGAGAACTGGTCATCTAGAAAGCCTAGGAGGGGCCGCATAGCTCGGATATGACTACGGTTCGCTCTTATCAGAGATCTGATAAGTCTCACATGACATGTTAATTGCTTGACAGCCCCAGGCCACCCAATATCGCACGCGGTGGGGCTTGACTTCGGGTCGTCGGTTACATGGATACTGGGAGCCTGAGCGTGGTAGAAATGCTTCTCAGTATTGGAGACCATACAAGCCCTTTAAGAATATGGGATGAGCAGAGGGCATTAAAACGCGCATATAAGGGCGGGTAGTTCATACAAGACTCATAATAGATGTTCGATGGAACAAAGTTCTGGTTGAAATTCTCACAATTAACTAACAGTCCCTTCAAGCTCATGAACCACTGTGCTACCTTTAATCTGAATACATGAAAGTTCATGTCTATAGTGGGTAGATGAAGAATTTATTCTCTAGATCCGTCAGATCAAGCATGGAAACGTCAACCTTGACCTTAACCGTCTCATCGCCCACTACCTGCTCAACATAGCCCTCTCCGTGGTTGCCGAGGGCAGCCTGTTCGGCAATCCACTGTCGGCGCTCCTTATTCCGCTTGACCAAGATGAATCGAATCGCGAGCAACAGAATAGGCGTCAGCGTAAAACTGGCGACAATCTGCGTGACCCAGGCACCGTAATAACGATATCCTCCAGTTTTCCACAGCTGTGGCGAAATAATGTTGGAGATGCCGTAGAGAATCATAAACATGGCGTTGCGTGTCAGACGCTTGGTGTGGCCGGCACAACTGGAAGAAAGCCAGCCGAGGGAGATGATCCAGGTCTGCGCGAAG
Source organism: Fusarium piperis (assembly GCA_027886205.1). Lineage (NCBI taxonomy): Eukaryota > Fungi > Ascomycota > Sordariomycetes > Hypocreales > Nectriaceae > Fusarium > Fusarium piperis. The sequence continues at coordinate 110,921 of RZGM01000064.1, read as the reverse complement.
CAGTTTGGTGGGAGGATCAAGCAAGCCAGAAGTGCGATCGTCTTGTGCCAAGGAATCGTTACCATGCCGATACTGCTTGCGATGCAGGGAATGCACCAAAGCGCTGCCCACCAGGCGCTGTAGTTGGGGAAGAATCGGATGAGAAGTGACGCCGTGATACAGGCAAGAATGGCGAAACCACCAGAGGCAACCCAAACCAGAGTGGATCCTAGGGGAGAAACTCCGAGGTCGAGAAAGAGTAGACTCTGCTGATAGGGGAGGTTATTTGCTAGCATTAGAGTGAAGCCGGAGCCGGCAAATAACCAAGAAACGGGATCCTTCAAGGCTTCGTAGAATTGGTACTTCTTGAACGTCTTCTGTTCAATAGAGCTTCGGGTTGAGTCGTGGACTCGGCGAATGGCATGGACCTTTTGCTCCGTGGTCAAGAACCAGGCCGTCGCGGGATTGTTCGGGTACGCGAACCATGTGATGACAGAGAGTACTAGAGAAATGCCACCTGTGATGATCATAAAGAACTTCCAGGGGCTGGTGCTAACCTTGCTGAAGAGCAAGCCGTAAGACACCAATCCAGTGAACATGGGTGAACCGATGCACGAGATGTAGAACAACGGTTGGATACGTAGAAGCTCCTGGGGCGTGAAGAACATGGCCATTGTGATCTCGAGAGCTGGGATTACCGAAGACTCGACGAATCCGAGGAAGAAGCGAAGAGGGATGAGAGCTCCATAGCTCTTGGCGACGCAATGCAGGAGGACGACCACGGCCCATAAGAAGATTGTGCCAGAGATGTAGGTATGGAGTCGAAGCTTTTGGATGAGGAGCTGCCTAGGGACCTGGCCAAGGATATAGCCTGATTCGTTGTTAGAGACTATGATATATGCGAGTCGAGGCTTGGTTTTAAGTCTCACCGGTGTAAAAGAGTGAGTTCAAGTTATTGTACTCGGCATTGTTTAGTCCTGTATCCTCAAAAAGACCCAGGAGAGTAGCTTGACCTAACGTTGACTTGTCGACCTATTTCGCATTCATTGTCAGTGACTGAGCTTAGACTCACCCAGAATAGCCAAGATATTACTTACATAGAGCATAAAGTCAATGAACGTGACAAGGAGCAAGACGTGGATGTAAAGCTTCCGTTTGAGCTTCTTCTCCCCCACGGGCGTCAGTTCACCAACATCATTTCCATACTGCTCAATGAGCTCCAAAGTCTCATCAGCAGCCTTATTAGAGATGACGTTCCCGTCATGCAGCGAGCTACTAGAGCTCGCATCCAAAGCAGGGACAGGATGCTTCTCGTCGCTCATCGTGCAGGAATGTTCAAGGCGTTGCTTTGGGGTGGAGAATCTTTCCTGCTGTTGCATCGAACTGGAGATCCATCTTGGCGCGTCTCTCTTGTTTTAAATACGGATCTATTCAAATAAGACACCGACGTGCTCGGTGAGATTTTGTCGGCGTTTACGGGACGAAAGGGGATACGTGAGGAAGAGTCGTCACCGATTCGCCGGCGACCATGAACTACTTTGGGTTAGTGGATACATCTTCGTTAGTGGTATGACCCGTCTATCCGTGCTCTCCTTCTGAGCAATAGTGTTGTCCAATGCGAACTTGTTGGTTTGCGGTTTCGCTTCACACGTGCTCGAACTATCGACTGATGGTCCACTGTTGAGAAACTTTAATTATGAGGAAATGTCCAAGAGGGGTTCTGGACTGTCTTCGGATCCCTCTAGAAGTGATTTGAGGGCCTTGAGTGTTGGCTTGGCCTATAATGTGATTCCTACCTCGCCTAACCGTGCAACAGACCTTATTGATACGCCTTTTCTCCCACCAACATGTACGGAATTCTCAGAGTAGTAAGACGTCTAGGTAAAATTATTGATATAAATTGAACTGGTCCTCCCCTGATCAACCCGAAAATCGGAACTGCGGCAAAGTTCGTCGATGCCATGTTGTTCGGATGCGGCTCCGTCATGCGGCTCCGGAGTGGGTACACTCGGATCGAAGTGCCGGAGGCGAATCGTTGTTGAAAGAGATAAGCTGATAGGAATACTGTAGCTCGTGCTAGTAAGGGCTCCCTGGGAAAAGTGATGGTGCAATTCTTCTTCTGAATGATGAGTTGCTATGTGGTGACTGAAGACGGCGTCTTGCATTGCTTGATGGTTGCAATGTCGGGGACTTGAATCCCTCTCTAGACTAGCTTGCTCTTTACTTGGTTCTAGATGGAAAATGGTTTCATATTGGCAAGAATTTGGCGGCTGAGATGCTGCCGAAGGTGGTTCAAATAAGAATATTGTTGATTTCTATGACGCATCTGAGAGGATTTGTCGGGCACGATATAGAAGGACACAGCTAGATACACAGGACAGCATCAAAACCTAATGCTGTAAAACACCGTATTAATAAGAATATGAATGTATCACATAAAACAACAAATGCGTAATCATCTAGTCGAAAATGCCCTTATATCCAAGCCACTTGCACGCGGTAGTTTCCGAATCCACCATCTCGCAACTCGTCAGATGTTTACCATTGCCAAGTTTCGGCTCAGCGGCCACGATGATGCCATCAGCCAACGACGCCGTCGTCCCCTGTTCTGAAACGGCCTTGATTTTGCGAAATGTAGTAAAGTAAGCGTCTGGATCTTGTGGTGTCATGAAGCTCACAACGACCCACTCCGCATGGTTTGTGCATAGAGCGCCGTTGGCAGGAGCGGTTAAGTCAATCTCGAATCTTGAAAGCAATGTTAGCTTCAGTGAGAGTTGTAGTATCTGAGCGTCTCTAGCCTCTTATTTTGAGTGAGATTCTCCCAAGTAAATGTACCCGTGGTATTGTCTTTTTGTGTCATCGTCATGGTCCCTGATATCAGTCAAGATGCCCTCAGTGTCAAAATTGGTGGGTTAGGGAACCATTCGTAAAATTTAAAGACACCAAAGTCCCCTTCCTTGTCGTGGAGATAACAGTAACCTCCCTGGATGAGCCCTAGATTAGCGACACGTTCGGGATCATCACACATGTTTTGGTCTCCACCGATACCGACCTAGACGGACGAGCTGTAGTGTGCGTTGGAATTGTAGCCATATAGGAATGTGATGTTTGGGATGACAACCCCGGCTGTCACCGAGGCAAAGCGTGGCCCAGCAACTTCACCTCCATTCCAGGTGTAGCTCGTTCTGTGCTGTACATCTCTGTGGTGCTGTTGCGTCTTGTCATGCGGCTGCAGGCTTCTCGAAATTACCTTGGCTCTCGCGGTGGCAAGGTCGAGAGCATTGGCAAGAGCGCCGCCCAGTAAGAGCACGTTACTGAGAAGCTTAACTCTCATGGTGTGTGCAAAAGTATACATATTGAGAGACAAGTGACTAATAGTTGAGGATGGGTTGGTTTCACACCACTTGGCGTTGCCAAACACGTTGCCGTACATATAGCCCCCTTCAGCATCTCTGTTAATGGCACTTTTCCCGACAATTTTAGCCATAAGAAAAGTTCACACTGCCACATATTTCCACGCCACTACAAGTGACAGAAATCTGGCTATCCCCTCCTGAACACAAAAGAACCCTACCCTGCAATAATCCCATCAGTTCCTATCTATTATGCGCGGTCATCCCATCAAGGGTCGGGTTCTAGCTATAACAAAGAACATAATATTAATACTTCATAGCATCATTATCTCAATAATAATACCATGGCTTATTTTTTAGCCTTTCACTTGTATGTCTTAGATATATAATTAATATCAATAGAAGGCTCACACCTAGCTGCATCATGAAAAGTTAGATCACCTCTGCCTACTCTGACCCCCCATACCCACCAGTTCCATTGATCCGATATGTGGGTTAATGTCTTGGCCCGTGGCCGTGTTTAGAGTTCATGCTAAGAACAATCTTAGGTTTTAGTTCTAAACTACGGGAAAACTCGGGGGGATGTATCAACTCTCATATTCATGATTATACCTAGTAAACTTAAAGGAAATGGGTATTAAGAGTTGTTCCAGAGCATCCGGCATTATAGAAGCCCGCAGATGCCGAAAGCAGGGCGTAAAGGAGGCAGGAAGGACAAAGCCATTCATCATCAATGTTTTTGCAATATATGATCGTCAACTAAGTGGGTAGTTAACAATATAGTTAGCACATTATCTCTTATTGTGTCCTCTTACTAACTCCCTGCATTCTGTTCGTCTTGCTCCGACATGGCCGACAACTGTGGTGGAAAATTCATCCACGAGAACGCCATATCCACCTCTGCCAAAGAGCTAACATTAATCCCACTATCTCCCAGAGATAAACAAGTATTTGATGTCAGATCTTTGTCCCTGGGCAAGGCCTGGTTAGCCATTGACCTAATGTTATCCGAAACCTCCCGAGCCAGTGCCCAAACCGGATACAAGGTTTTCAGGATACCAAGGCTCAGACACAGACGACTGTGGAACTGATCGGAATATCGAGATGGACGCAACGAAGAAGCAGATAATTGTATGGTGCAGCTGAGGAGTAACCCGTTCAGCATCAAGGGACTGTGCTTGAGAACCGATGATTCCAGGCCGACCAGGTCGATAAAGCGCTTGGCAGCTTCTACTGCTTTGATGCCATGCATCGACCTGGAATATGTCGGTAACAGATCCAAGCGAGACTTTATTCCCGAAGCCGCTGCAATAACACCGACCAGATCACTTCGAGGGAAATGGAGGTGCATAGTAGTGTACTCTATCAGACCGTGTGCTTGGAGTAGTGTATGATCTACACCCCCTGTGGAATCCACAGAGTCTGCTTTGCCAACACCCAGGTGATGTGGCCAGGCAGCCAAGAGATTGTCGATATTTTGAATCTGGTCCCGGTGGACTTGAGGTGTCGAGGCTATCGACAACGCGCGGGCGAGGAGCTGGGCAGCCTCTATGCGATAGGCAAAGGACGAAAAGGGGAGATCGTCATCGGTATATATCCTCGACTCAAATTTCTCAAGTGTCAAAGGCTCAAACAGCAAAGGTTCCCCTGAGTAGAGAAAATCCTCGCACGGAAGAGGCATGTCTGACTTGACTGAGTTGCATCGAAAGTTGGGCTTGTGGTCGAGGGCGGCGATGAAGGCATCCATGATGTAGAGCTCCCACCATGTCCTTCTAATACTCTCTTCAACAATAGGAGACCCGGATGAGTGCATAACACCGAATGCCTTGCGATGAATATTCAGCTCCAAGGCGAGAGAAACTGCCTGGGAGAGGCTAGAGCGTGACTTGTCGTATACGCAGCGCGCATGGAGGATCATAGAAAAGAGGAGAAGAGCCTGGACGAGTACGAAGCTCTGCTCGCCTCTTTCCGATGCCTTCCTCAATGCTTCATCAGCCAGACCTTGCATCATCTCGCTGCATATTGTCCCAGAGTAATGGCAGCCAATGAGATGAATGACGAGCTTCATGTAAGAAGGGTAATTTTGTGATGTATATAGCGCTTGAGGCACCAAGAAAGGATGCCCTCGGAAGAAGTTGGCATAGAAGAGATTGATGAGAAGGCCATCGTCTGCTACTGTCTCGGTATCATCTCGTGCGCTTTGTAGAAGACATTCTCCTAGGCTTGGCTCACTCCATAGATAATCATTTCCATCGACAGGCGGTTGAAAGTCGGGGAGGGCAACGTGAGGATCAGCAGAATCCCAGACGATTTGGTCTGGCTCTCGTTGACCTGTTCTCAGAGCTGGATCGCCTCCTGGAGAGGGCGGCGCAACATGGTGAAGCTTTCGGCGCTTCAAGCCTCGTCGCGACGGCTCATAGTGACATGTTAAACCCTGAGCTTGACATCGCATGCACTGAGGAGAGCGGGCATCGCATTTGACATGTTTTCGGCGACATTCAGTGCATGCTAGCGCACTAGGCTTGTTGGCACCATCTTGATGCGAGTTGACTGTCGGTGATGTCTCGGAATTGACGCTGTGGAGGGACATTGATGGCGACCAAGACCCAAGGGATTGATGTAGTTGAGGCAATTGCTGAGATGGAATTTTCAGTCTTGCTTCAATAGGACTCACGCAGAATTAAGCATAGTAAGTGCACGTCAACGTCGTCTTATTGCGCGGATGAGATCCTAGAAATCGGCTCCACAGAGGCGCGGATTCAAATCACGCAATGCTAGCAAATAAGGCGTGATATGGGTCGTTAAATATGTTCTATTTACCACAGAGAACCTGAGAATGGAAAGAATGTTCGTATATCCGGCGATATCAAGCCATGAATGTGCTTATGAAGTTAGCCGCAGATGAGCGCGCTTCTCCCTCTTGCCAACTGCCTCGCACACAGTACAAGGCGCCTTCTGCATGAGGGGTTCTTTACATGTAAGAAGCGTCATAGTATCCCTTGGAGGCGTAGCTGTCAGTCAGGATAGTGGTGATAGACACTGGATCAGAGAGCTTGGTGGAGAAATAAGCTCGCTGGCCCGAGGCTCCAGGACCAGTGTTGCTGTACTCTCCAAAGATAACGTTGGTGGGGTTGTCACCGCTGCTCCAGACGCTCCATCCGGCAGGGTTGATGACAGAGGACATGCTCGTCTTCTGGAAGACGACGCGGGCGTACTCTCTCCAGGGACGGCCGAGGTAGTATGCGCCGTTGGAGACTGAGTTGCCCGAGGCTGCGGCGATGTTGCATTGGTTGAAGACGTAGTAGGAAGTGCCAGAAGAAGAGTCTCGGCCGTTGGCTATTCGACCTGTTAGTACGTACACTCTTTAGTCCTGTGCTTTTTGCCTACCTGTGATGTAGCCAATCGAAGCGGTGAGGACGCGAAGATCGCACTTCTCAAACCAGCTCGAAGCCCGTTGACCAAAGATGAAGTCAGTGGCACCCTGAATAAGGCAGCGAGAGTACAGCTGATAGCCTTCGTTGCTGAGAAGAGTGTCCTGGTATCCGGTGAGGGCGCATCCGTAGTATCCGCTGTCAGCGTAGGCGCTCAAGGCGACGGCCTGGCTGCCCCTGCCGCGCGTGTTGGCAAGGTTGACGTTGTACAGCTTAAAGTTGGCCGACTTGACGCGGAAAGTGGCGGTCCCGTCGTTGTTGAGGCCATCGTCTTGGCTCTTGCTGGCCGTGATGGTGACCTTGTTTCCCTTGTAGCTGCTCGTTTCGGTGCTGTATCCGTAGATGGACAGCTGAGCTGAGCGCTTGGGTACGAGGACTTGCTCGTTGTAGGTGCCCTGGTCAATAAAGATGCACTGAGAGCCACTTTCGCTGGTGGAGAGGGCGTTGACGGCAGCTTGGACAGTGCCATATTGACCACTAGACGGGGACTTGCGCACAGTCAAACATCCTTTTGGTGCAGAGGTTCGGCTGGCAGCGAAAGCCGCAGTAACAAAACTCAAGGTGGCAAGAAACTTCATCTTGGCTACTGAAACGAAGTCGATAGTAGTCTGATCCAATAACCATCATTGACGAAGCCATCCAGCTCTTTTTAACTTGCCATCACTGACTTCTAGAAACCCGTCAGATTTCAGTGCAACGTACAAAGTTTAAACTGGATTGGTGGAGAATAACAATTTCCAGACGGAATCAATACGAGGTAGCAACGAGTTTAGCCTCGAAGATCATTCGGATCCCCCGGAACCAGGTCCTCCGAGCCTTGTTTCAGACGTTTCAAGTCGAATGCTGGTATCCAGGCATTGTTTCCACAACTTCAATATCGAGTTTGCGGGGATGGCGAGTGGTTGGTGGATTAATGTAGGTGATGTTTTATTGGAGATGAGGGGATGTTCCGCCCAGGAGGATATATCTGTTTCATGCATCATTCTACCCTGAAACCGGTTAGTAGAAAGTCAGGCTGACAACAGCAGTTAAGCTTTTCTCTCCGCCCCTTAATAAGTTGCGGTCTGACACATTGCAGGAGAAACCTTATAGCAAACTCAGTTAAGATGAGAGACAAAGCACAACCACAGAACATGGCGGTCAACAAGCACTAACAAAGCCAATTAAATTGGCCGTATATTGAGTGTGAAGCGAATTATTGAATACATTAAAGCTAAGCTGCCCCAAGGCTCCAATGCCGTCACCCGGCTAGGGCTCGATCCACTCATAGCTATAATTACATACGTCGTTCAGCACAAAAGTTTTCCCGCCAAGAGCATGGCAAAGTCCATAAAGCATGAGATTCATAAGAATGTAAAAAATAGTTTCTGCCCGCCTGAGAAAGGCACACATAACTGCAGGGATAACCCCAGGGCAACAAAGAAGAGTCGAAGTGGTAAGAGGGTCAGCAGAAGAAGAAGTGAAGAAGACTGCGACTGCTGGGGCCGCCAACTGGGCTCATTTCTGGAAATCTGGTTAGTTACTGAGTAGATGTGAGGGAAGAGAAGATACTTACAGAGAAGAGCAATGGCACCCAGGGCAAGGAGAGCCAGGGCAGGTCGGAGGTTCTCACCGCCGTTGACAATGACAACATCGTCACCGGGGTGCTTGCAGACGGTGGGCTCGACCCAGGGGATGATGTCGAAGGGGTTGTAGCCCAGGCAAGAGGTGTAAGCAACCTTGCAGTGGTCAATGACGTCGCCGGCCTCGTCGCAGCACTTCTTGTAGATGGTGGTGCACTCGATGCAGCAGTCCTCGGGGCTACCCTTCTTGCCAGTGTTGGGCTTGGTTCCGGTCTGAGAGGTGGGAGGGCCAACAATGATCTTGCCGTCCTTGTCCTTGTTATCGCCACCCTTGGTACCGGTAGAGCTGCTGTGCTTGCAGACAGTAGGCTCAACCCAGGGGATGATGTCGAAGGGGTTGTAGCCGAGGCAGGTGGTGTACTCAACCTTGCAGTGATCGATAACATCGCCAGCAGCGTCGCAGCAAGCCTTGTAGGTGGTGGTGCAGGTCACGCAGCATTCCTCAGGAGTTCCAGAAGGCTGCTTAGTAGGGGGGCCAACAATGATCTTGCCATCCTTGCCCTTGTGGTCACCACCCTTGATGGGAGGAGGATAAGGCTTGTCACCGTGCTTGCAGACAGTAGGCTTCACCCAGGGGACAATGTCCCAGGGGTTGTAGCCCAGGCAGATAGTGTACTCGCTCTTGCAGGTCTCAATGATAGCACCGGGGACAGCACAGCAATCATCGTAGACAGTGGTGCACTGGATGCAGCACTGCTCGGGGTGGACGGTAGGCTTAGGGGGCTTAGGTTCATTGTGCTTGCACACGGTAGGCTCGATCCAAGGGATGATGTCAAAGGGGTTGTAGCCCAGGCAAGTGGTGTACTCGACCTTGCAGTGGTCAATGACATCGCCAGCAGCGTCGCAGCAGGCCTTGTAGGTGGTTGTGCAAGTGACACAGCAGACCTCGGGGGACTCGGTCTTCTTGGGGCCGGGGACGGTGGTCATGCTCTTGGAGCAAGCAGTGGGCTCAACAAAGCCATTGCCGGCGTAGGGGTTGTAGCCAAGGCAATTGGCGTAGTCAGAAGCGCAAGAAGCGTGGTTGGCACCGGGAGCAGAGTTGCAAGCATCGTGCTTCTTGTTGCAGTCCTCCAGGCAAGGGTCGGTGGGAGGATCAACGCTGGGGCACCTCTCGAGGCAACCGTGGAGGATGGTGTGGCACTCTTCGAGTCCACCGTGGGCGATACACTCCTGGTAGTCGGCGTTGCAGACAGCCTGGCAGCCGGCGTTGTCGGTAGGCACCGGCTTAGGGGGGGCGGTGGTGGGAACGACGACAGGCTCCGAGGTGGGAATGGGTGCCTCTGTAGGAGCCTCGGTGGGAGCCGGGTCGATGATGGTCTCAACGGGCTCGGAAGTCTGGGCCAGGGCACCAGAGCCGAAGGCGATGGTCACAAGACCGGTGAAGGCTAGCGAGTATCTCATCTTGATGGAGTTGTGTTTGTGTTTGTGCTTTCAGGCAAGGAGTGACAAAGTTGGATGGAATGAAACGAGCAGAAAAAAACCAAAATCGAACCTAAACGAGTGGCAGACACAATCGGCTTGTGAATGAGGGGAAGCTGATTGATGCTGATGAAGTTTTTCGATTTGGACGGACTATCGCGACCCTTCTTATACTCGGATCTCGCAGGCTTGAGGCCGGACTGTCAACTCCTATGCCAAGAAAGGGAAGGGTGCCTCGGGAATCTGGGGAACATCCCTGGAATTGACGGGTCACGATATTTCCCCGGATTAAGATGCCATATGCCACATAGGGCCAGTCTGGCCCTGCCAGAGATGCTCGTCTAGACGGTCTCCCTTGAGAATGTCTCAGACTCTGACCACTAGGCTGACCTCGGGTATTGGGATGGGCAATGCAATACAGCCACAGACAACTTGAGGGATAAGCTAACAGGTAAGCATAATGAGGGCTTGCAATGAGAGGTTGGTCTCGTGTCTGTGATAATTTAGCCGTGATACAGTTTCAGGAGTCTGCATATTCAGCTAGGCTGATTAGATTCTCACCGATACGAGTCTGCAGCAGGCAAACAAGGGAGAAACCGAACACAATGTCTCGGACTATCGGGTTAGATCCGAAATCCTCTCCAATCACGTAGGCCACAAGTGTGTCACCGCTCGGCGACATGTCTGCCGACGTCCCCCCAGCTTCTCAACGGATTGCAGTGTTATTTCCAGCGCAGGGGTTTGGTTGGTGGCTGCTCCTCCAAGAGAATGATGGCTTGTGAGTCTCCCTGCGCATGGTGGAAAGGGAGGGAGGTAAATTAGCTGGGCTTGAGAGTTGCTGCACATGATAGTTTGCGGTTATGTGAATGGCTTCAGCTGGGTTGAGCTGAAAAGCGAACAAACATTCAGGCTTGCAGGAGAATCCACACTCGAGATTAGATTCAAGTTGCTTTTGCTTGTTGAAATGGTGTCTTTGATTGAAGGTTTACATTTCGAATCAATAGACGTGTCCTGTCTCGCGGGACACCACACCGCTCTTCTTTACCAACACCGCTTGTTGGAAGGTTTACCCTGGACCAAGTAGTAACTGAAACAATGGTTGAGAACTGGGCTGCAACCTTGGATACGCTTGACGATCGGATGCGAGAAAGACGCACTGCTGCACACTGCTGCACACTGCTGCACACCACCTATCCACCTACCGAGGCGATCGAAAATCACAACATCATCCTGTCAACTGCTGAGGGCTACCAATTCAGCCAGATTGCCGTGGCTTCTTCTGTTAGCGAATCTTGATGGTCCATTTCCCTACTTGTTGAAAATCGTTGGGAAATATCCCTCTATGTTTGGTCTTTTGCCACCGACCTGTATTGGTTAAAGATGGACGGGAACCCGCGTCCTCGGATATTCCCCCCTCTGCTTCATTTGCTCTCAACATCTTGCCAGCCTTCTTCACCACTATTTCATTCCCATCGTTGGCCTCTATCTTCGTCTCCTTCAAAGCCCCAGCAGCTATACTCGTGCGTTCTTGGAAGTCCTCAAGCCTTTCCTACCCGCCGGCCATTGGACATCGTTACCTTGGTTATTCTTGGGATGATGACTGTGAAGGACCTGGCAGTTGGCGTGAAGACCAACATTGCCTCCAGCCTTTTCCCCAACAATGTTGTCTCGCTTGTCAGCTTCTTCAACCCAAAGAATGGAGCCATCGGTGCTGCAAGGAGACTGCGGGCCTGCATTCCTGGGATAGGCTTCTATTTCTCAACAGTCGTCAACAACGGCTTGTGCATCCAGTTCTCTTGGTGAATATATAACCCCAGAACGTCGTTGTACTTCTTTCATGCGTTAAAACTTTTGTTGTTGTTTGCGTCCTTGGCATTTGCCACTAATTTATTGGTCTCGCTTCTCAGTGTGCTTAGCCCATCAGGTTCGACTTGGTGATATTTGACCCACAATCTGTCCGTCCCGTCTCTCACCGTAGAGGACCATAGAAATGTACTGAGGAGACACCACTGCTATTTCAGGGAACCAGGGTGTTTCCATTCACGTCTTGGAAGGGTGTGATGTCCCCATCATCGATTCCCTGGACGAGGACTTGGCGATTGAGCTTGTCGTAGAGGCTCACTTTGCATGGCCGGCAGACGTTGTCAATGTCTCAGGTCTTGTTACCGGATAAGTCGTTAGGATAGAATGCCCATACTGAATTTCTCATTAACTACTTGCCCCATCTTCACTAGGAGTCCACAGCGGCCAAAGTGTGTGGTTGGGTTGACACCATAAATAGAGGATTTGACAGAGGCTCGTTGCTGCTGCTTGGTTTCTCAGATTCGTGACTCTTCTTATGCCAGGGGAGATTACGAGACGAATTGATGGGCCAGATACCGATACACCATTGACCAACTGCCTTTCATCTCTTTTGGTCATGTTATCCAGGTGTATCTGCTGAAGGGGTACTCCTCGGCCATGAAGGTAGGTGGCAGACACATAGTGTGTCGTATTCTCGGACCGTCGGAACGAAAGACGGCGCAATATCTCTCATAGAAACACAGGGGATGGGGTCTCGGGTCTCAAGTTTTTCTGGCCAGATTTCCATGTCTCAAACTGATTGAGGCAATAAACAGAGCGACCTCTAGCTTTACCAAGGGCCTTTCTGTATTCTTCAGCGTTTGGATTTGGTGACGCAGAGAGCGTAGTGTTTGCGGAGGTTGACGCGAAGAACATCATGGTCTCCACCATTCCGTGTCTAGATAGCCTTTTACGCCAGTGTAATATCCGGGATATCACTCAGCCACGTCAGCGTTGTTCTAATATAGGTACGTCTAGGATTGACTATCTTGGGCATTTATTACTAATGGTATGTTAGTATTTTCTGAAAGCTAATTCTCACAGCAGGAGACTTCTTTCAACACCGCAACGAACAACAAACACACTTTCATGTCTTGGTCAAAACGACGAAACAGTATATTTGGCCTCCTTCATCCATGCTTGTTTGGTTTCTCACCAGTTAGGCAAGTATTTCTAACTATCCACTGTTATTCAGCCAACCGTATCTGAAAGAAGCTCGATATTCCCTCCAAAAACAAAAGAGCTGTCTTTGTAACAAGATGCTAATGAATGGATATGCAAGAAGGAAATACGATAGCAGTGACTCTGCTCCGGGTGTCGAGCCAAATGGGTATAAAATACCTGTCAGCTCGTGTTGTTATTCGACTCTACTCGAATACTTCAAATCCAACCAGATCAGGAGCCCAACTCGAGGGTGACGATGATGCGAAAGTAACAGTGTTGTCGTCTCCTTTAACGAAACCATCAAGCACAATGTTCAATCTACCTGTCTCAAACCAGTCCCCGCCGGCCATGGGGAAAGCCCAACGCTTGGAATCTCCTTTGTTGACAGTGATGGTCATATTGCGAGTGTTGGACTCCCAGTCCCACATGGTGTGACGGTAATCGTAGTTGATAAAGTCGATGCCCACGAGCACTTCTCCATCGTGAGGGGCGCTGACTGATTTGAAGGTGACTTTGGCGTTTGATCCAATATCTCCGATCTTCTTGTTGACGGGCAAGCACTCGGTCTTGCTACAGCCAACAAGCTTGGCTGGCCCCTGGAGGGATGCATCATCCGCAGCGTAGTAGCTGAGTGCCTTGGGGCGTGAAGTCTTTTCAATGTCGCTCAAGACGAGGATTCGAAGCTCGTGACCCTTCAGTTCAAACGTTTCAATATCAGAGATGGAGCCGTCTGTATGAGCCCAGACATCACGAGCCTTGGCCTTGCCCACACCGATCAGACTCAAGTCGACGTCCACAGTCTGGGACTCGTTCCTCCAATTAGCGACAGCCAGCACCTTTCGGTTGGAAGAAAGGTCACCGGCCCAAACATCCCACTCTTCCTCGGTGTATCGAATAACGAGCTCGGCCGCCTTGCCTAGAGGGTCTTGGTTGATGGCAATGACCTCCTTGTTGGACATGATCTTGATGGACTCGCTTGGGATTTGCTTGGTATCCATGACTCCGCCCATGAGGAGAGGTGACTTCATTATGGACCAGAAGCCAAAGTGGAATCTCTCTTCCTCGAAAGAGAGGGCGCCGAGTCCAACCCTGTAGTGGTTAGCTATAGACTTGATCACAGATGATTGCAACTTACTCAAGCATGTCCATATCTGCAAATGCACCCGGACCAGTATGCTTAGCATGGGCGACGACTTGGTTGACGATGCGCCAGATGGCTCGCCAAGCACCAAAGATGTCGTTGCTCATTCTCCAAGTGTTACCCAAGGGGGCAGCCCTGAGCAATGGTAAGCAAAGACAGTGACTTGACTGTAGGGAGCAGAGACATACCAGTCTGGGACATTCTCTCCAATACCCCATTGGCAAAGGAAATATTTGATATCTCGGTCCGTATCGTTGAGGGCTGCGCCCATCTTGATGAATCGGGCAGGACTCTTAGACTCAGGCGTGGTGACATCGACCATCTCGGTTTTGGATGTCGAATAACAATTGTCATATCTGAATGCTATCAGTTGCGTGACTCATACTTTGGTTGGGTATATCTTACTTGAGGGCATCACCTCCCCATTCAGCAAAGGACTTGGCATCGATCTCCTCATAACCTAAGGATATTCATCAGCTTCAACGTCGTGTGTTGGTTATGGTAGAACAGTAGACATACCTAGTGATGCAGGAAGGTCGGTAGAACCGCATTGGTAGTACCCAGCCCCGGAGTAAAGACCAAACTCAAGGCCCAAGCCATGGATGTATTCACCAAGAGCCTTGGGACCAGAGGGGAAAATCGTGAGGTCCCACTGCAGTCGATTCTCGGAGTCTCTTTCGGTTGTCATCCATCCACAGTCGATAGCAACTATCGTGTAACCGAGTTCGGCAAAGCCAAGGTCCACTATACCCTTGGCGTTGGCCTTGACAATGTCCTCGGTTGGGCTGCATGCGTAATGGTTGTACGTGTTCCAGCCCATTGGGGGAGTTGGTGACCTAACAATCTTGGCGTAAGCGCCAGACAAAGCAAAGAGGCTAGCGAGCAAAAGTCCCGACATGATGGCGGACGGCGTGTAATGATCCAGTAAATGAAGCAGGAGACCCTCTTGTCTGCGTTTGACGCATGATGGCGTGTTCTTGACAGGTCTTCAATTGGGCTTTATATCTCTGGTCTTGACTAAAGCTATGCCGACCACTATTGCCAGTATGGCCATGGCAGTGAGGGGTGATGGAACCTCGCGCGGTCAATCTGAACGCGGGACACGGCTCAAATAGGAATGAGAAGCGTGTTAAGTACTTAGCCCAGGCATTTTTGCAAGAGCATAGCCGAGCCAATACATGGTCTCCAAATATGGGCAAATTGGAGACACAAAAAGGCCTTGGCGAAGTCTTCTCAGCCCTGCACGCCGTACGATAGTCCTTGGTCTGACTCAGCCTCGCTTGTTTCACAGGGGTTCGGAAGTCCTAGGTGGCAGTGCTACTGCGGATCTCGGGATTAGATGTGAATAACAAACGGATATTGGCAAACATTTGCATGATGGAGTTCGTTCAAACTTGACCAACATGAGCGTTTGTCGGTCTTTTCGTTTGAGCGGGTCAACTTGGAAGAGAGTTGTAGATGGCGTCGCCACAACTTGATCTGATTTCCAACTTCTCCTGGTTTCCTCTCTACCTCTTCCTCGGCTTGAACGCATGAGTAGAATCACGGGCCTACCCGCGTCGTTTGTCTATTCACGACAGTTTATATGGGTACATATCGAACGCATCATACTTCTTCTCGTCCCCATTAAGGCGGGGTGTTGAAAATAATAACCTAATTCGTCCATTGCATCCTAATAGGCTGTGGAGCGTGACTTGATCCTATGAAGGGATCGTTTAACTCTAGGCATATGATTATAATTGTGAAAATGCAGTCCCTATTAATTGCGTCTTTTTCTGAGGCTGCTGATGACTTCTTTTAGAAATGTCATTGATGACAAGAAGAATGTGTGCCTAAGACGCGCACCCGTAAATGTGATGAGAAATGCGGGACTCTTGGTGGCGGTGTATCTTCCCCAGCTTTCTTCCCTTCAAGAAACCTCTCTCTTGGCTGTGGATATTGCACTTTGGATAACATGTGTGATCCTTGCAACCGGTCTACCCATGCGCATCCTGCATCGGCCAAGGGATGTTGCTCATCTCCTCGCCTAAGGCTCCGGCGCTCCGCATAGCTACCCTTATAAGGCAATGGTCAGTGGTATAAAATCGTGAAACGAGGGCTGAAAGGAGCGAATCGGATACATGAAGATGGTGCCGCCAAGGATGCTCATCCTGCCCTCATTGGCCTGGCAAGCAGCACAGCCTTGGCCCACAAAGCTGGCCCTGACGACCCATCTGATTCTATTTTCAGTAAGCATAAGCTGCGCCTGCTAGCAGGCATTGCTGAAAACCCATGGCTGGAAAGAAGCCCATATAAGGGTAGATGCATCCTCTCTTCAACAGCCATCTCCAAGACCTCATCATTCAACTTCACACAACCATCTATCATGAAGTCTCTCACCTTCATCGCAGCTGGCTTGGCTCTGGGCCTCCCCCAAACCTTTGCCGCACCGAGTAAGTCCCAGATCAAGTGGGGGAAATGCAACCTGGACTGGGGCAAGGACACCGACGATGCCCTCTACGCCGAGGTTGAGTGCGCAACCCTCAAGGCTCCACTCGACTACACCAAGCCCAACAACGGAAAGACAATCGATCTGCAGCTTGCCCGAGTCAAGGCGAAGACGCAGCCAGCGAAGGGCAGCGTCTTTTACAACCCCGGTGGCCCTGGAAGTTCGGCTGTTGAGTACGTTGTGAGCAGTACGGAGTCATATTACCAGTAAGTGAATCCACTAGCGATGACACAACGCTTTGCTAATATTTCTCAAAGGGTTCTCGGTGGTCAATATAACTTGGTTGCTGTTGATCCACGGTAAGCCGTCTCAACCTTTTCAGCTGTGTGTATGTGGGAGACTAACAGACTGCCTCCAGCGGAACCGGCCGAACCCTCCCCTTTAACTGCTCAATCGAGGACGATGAAGAGAGTGATAAGAAGGCATCCAAGTCAAAGCGATCGCGCCGCTGGGACGTTCTCCCCCAGGCCAACCTCTGGCCTACATTCAAGGGTCAGACATGGGACCAATTAGGCGAGTGGGCAGACCAGTGCTACAAGGCCCGGAAGGAGACTGGTGCCCTTATCGGCACGGCCTTTAGTGCTCGAGATATCATGACCGCTGTCGATGCCTTGGGCGAGGATGGTAAGCTGAGGTACTGGGGCATCTCGTACGGAACTGTCCTGGGACAAACCCTCGCCGGTATGTTCCCCGACCGCATCGACCGGATGGTCCTCGATGGCGTTGTCATGATCGACGAGTACGTCATGGGCCTGAACCCTTCACTCGTCAAAGATACCGAGAGAGCTCTGCTGCAGCTTGTTGCGGACTGTGTCGACTCCGGCCCTGAGCTTTGCAAACTGGCTGACTGGGCGGGATCCAACACGACTGCCGAGATCCTGACCACAGCCATTTCCGACGTCTGGACCGAGTTGATAAAGCTTCCCAAGATCCCCAAGGAGTGGGGTCTTCCCAAGGAGGCAGAGTATTTCCAGGGCGGTGCTTCGTTCCTCGCCAGCATCAAATCTCACATCCAACAGACCCTCTACAGCCCAAACGACTTTGGAGATCTCATGGATTTCCTCGAAAAGATGTTGAACGGCGAATGGAAGGAAGTCTACGAAATCTTGAATCCTAGCGAAGATGAAGAGGAGCAGACCGAGAAGTGGAACTGGGGCGAGGACGCACTGAGCGGGATTTACTGCAGTGACCAGGCCTACCGCGCCGAGACAGTGGATGACTTCTACTCGGCTTGGGCGCTTCACTCGGAGCAAAGCTCTTTCAGCGACATCGGCGCCGAGGGAGAGCTCAACTGTGCCCGCTGGCCGTTCAAGGCGGCCGAGACCATCGACATGAACAAGTTCAAGCACGTCAACACAAAGATGCCCATCCTGTTTGTCAACAGCAGATACGATCCCATTACCCCCTTGGTCTCTGCCTACGAGGCTTCTACTCGATTCAACGGGAGCAGAGTTGTGGTCCACGAGGGCTATGGTGTAAGTGGTTTTACCAGTGCAGTAACCTTTTCCCAGCTAACAGCTTTCAAACAGCATGGCGTTCACGGAAATCCTTCGCTGTGCACATACACCGCCATCGCCGACTACTTTAAGAAAGGTCGGCTGCCAAGGCCTGGCGTCACATGTCCGGTCAGCACCCCGATCTTCCAGCAATTGAGGAACACGGAAATAGCTCGAAACAAGACGGAGTCGGCATAATTTTCAGCGATGATATGCTAGCGCGATACGATAAGACGCGGGGGTATAGATGGGTAGTTGGGCCCTGTGAGCAGCATTGATGGTGTTTGGTTTGGTTTTTGGACAATCCTTTGATGCATGACTTGATGGTATTGTTACGGGCAGGCATTTGTGTTGGTTCTAATGAGAATGATGACGACTGTATCATTATAGAACTAGATATTACTTTCGGTCATGTATATATTTAGCCCTTATGACACTGACACCCTTCTTGATCCCGGGCTGTCTCTGCTAATTGGTTATTACTTTATTCTTCCCGTACCATTCAATTCATATCCCATTTGAGGAAAATGAGGGGTATGTTGACATAGCCAGCATAATCAACTGCTTCGGTAAACTCACTCTCAAACACCCCAATTCCTATGTTTAGTGCATAATAGGCAGCAGCATTTTACGTCTTACGTGGCGCCACATGTATTTATGGACAACGCTGCTACCTAGTACTTGGCTGCGCTACTCAAGCCTCGCTGTGGTCAAATGCACAACGCCATATCATCTTGATTGGCCGATCGTCAGCCTCTCTCCAACCAAGACCTTTCATTTGATGAGATATACAGCAGTTATTAATATCACGTCAGCCACGTCATCGTGACCAAAGAGAAGATGGCAAATTCCGTGGACTTTATGCGTTGAGCTGACGGGTAAATAAAGGACCTTGTCTCCGCACTATCTTCAGCCAGGTTACCTGACTATACCACCACACTGATTCTGACAGTCTGCTGAAACGAAGGCTCTGATTCAACCATGGGTGAGCTCATGCTCTATCCAAAGATACATTTCATGGCTGATACTCATTGATCAGCATCTGAAGACCCCGAGAAGCAGACCCTGACCTATGAAAAGGGCGAGATCAAGGTCAAGGGCGCCTTCACTGCAGAGATCCACATCGCACTCCGCGTCTCACTCCAAGATGTCTGGAATGACCAGTATGCCGGCAGCCAGATCATGGCTAAGCGACCAGGGATGTACCTGAAATACCTTCCCTGCCGCTACCACGAAGTCAGCGGTGATATGCTCACGGGCGGTGCATATCTGTTCACCACCAAGGAGGAGGCAGAAGACTTTAGCAACTGGACCAGCAACGAGTTTGAAGTCGGCGAGCCAAAGACAAAGTACTGGAAGCAGCCGCACTTCAAGTCTGTCACCCACTGGACCTGGAACGTCATTGGGGCCCACAACTTCAAGCCTGTCGATGAGCATGCCATCGGTCGCTTCCAGCGCTGGACATATGACATCAAGACTGCCGAGTCGATTCTGAAACAGCTGTACCCTGTTCTAAAGGATGCAGCTGAGAACCGCAAGGCAACATCCTTCTGGCTTCTACACCGTCCTGAAGACAAGATGATTGCGATCCAGATGACATTTGCCAAGACCAAGGAGGACGATCATGAGTCTACTCTCGACTCTGTCATATCTGCGGCTAAACTCACCTCGCTGGGTGAGGTATTTCCAGACCGTCTCAACGCTGAGCTCGTGCTGGATCGTACCAGTGCGTTGCTGGCGCTCTGGTTGCCGCTGGCTCATCACACCAAGGGTGTCAAGGTGGAAAGTCCCAACTTTCCTGCCCTCCCAGCGCTCTCGAAGGAGGGGCTTCTGGTGGAGTTGTGAAGATGAAGCTAAGAATAGTGACGCGAGATGCTTAAGAGCGGATGCATATACAGCAGTATTCTATTATGTAGTCTATTTAGTTCTAGTCATGATTGTTCATAAATTCAGTCCAGCAGCGCCGTTTTGACAGCCTCAACTTCTTGAGATGTCCCATAAACCAGACCAGCCCTGTCATCACAACCCTTCAAGGGGGTATCAAGAATTCTCAGGCCAGTCTCTGGGTCGATAGCCTGACCTCCTGCACACTCAATAACAAGTGCGACGGGAAGCAGCTCGTAGAGTCTTCGCAGCTTGGCCTTGCTAGTTGCGGTGACGGGGGAGATATAGACGCCGTGACCCTTGACGAGCGCATGGAATAGGTCGGGAATAAGGCCACCAGAGTATCGCAATGTGCACTTTTCGCTAATAAACTTGGTAACGAGGTCCATGTACTTTTCGTTCTCGGCGGCTGCACGGAGATTGGCGGGTGCAAAGTATCGCATCTTGAACGGAGGCTGCGCAAAGCGAATCTCTGGACGAACGATGGCGATCCTGTCAGTATCGTCCAGGCTCACTTCAAAGCATGCGTCGCTGGTCCCCGGAATTCGGAGAGCCACGATGGCGAGGGTACGAGGCCCAAAAACACCAATAATGGATGCGATTTGCTTCTCAGCAGGCTGGTTGAGAGCAGTCTCTCCCTCCCAAACACCGATGATGGTTCCCACAGACCAATTAGGACCAATGATGGAGCTGCCATCAAGGGGATCGAAAGCAACGGTATATCGCTCGTTGCTGCTGTTGTCTGCTTTGCCGGCGTTTGTTGACCGTTCCACGGGATCTTCTTCGCTGCTCGCAGTGTAGATAGTCGGGCATTCCGCAATAGCTTCTCGGAGGATAGTCTCAGCCAATACATCGACGTTCAGCTGCTCATCCCCAAACGCATTTTCAGTGCCGACAATGGTGACATGGTGTGAAGATCTAAGCTCCTTGCCGATGGCGGAAAGTGCCGTGAGAAGCTTGGGGATGACAGACTCTCGAATAGAAGCGTGACTTTCTTGAGGAACAAGAGGTAAGAGGAACTCATTGAGCTCCAGCTCTGAATTCTCTCCCGTTTCAGATGGACTCATTGTTGCTGGTGGTTTGAGGTTGAAGTGATGAGGAAGCCCGATTGTGAAAAATTGACGCAATCGATAACGAATGTTGGATAAGCTTTACCACAATTAGATAAGTAAGCACCAATAATGATTACCGTTCAGTATCAGTAAAGTGGTTCTCAACAAATCCATCCTCCACTCGGCTCACTACTCACTCCCAGAGACATTATAAGACATGCTTGGGTTTCTTGCATCTACAATTTCGATCCTATCTTTCTGCGTCTGAATGGTAAAAAAAACAGCAGACTTAGAAAGATCCATTTCCAAAATCAAGAAGAACTTAATGATATAGCAATTTTAGAACAGTACTTTAGTAACGATGAACACCATAATAATAGAGTAGAAATTGCAGATAACAGAACTAGGTCTTTTAGATAATCAGGTTCACCATAGATATGAAATTGGGCTAAATACATTGAATGAATTTCGGCAGTTGCAAAAGTTCGTATAAAGCACATCGGACATCGGGATATCTCCCCTTTGGGCCAAGGTCCGGATCATACCTTTAAGCATGAACATAACCCCAGAGGCAACACACGGGGCACGGCAGCAGGGGCCCCTGGTCTATACAAACTTGAGTAGAGGTGTTATTCTTTGTGTATTTAGACGGATATCAGGTCTACTTCCTGCTAATGCGGCTCGTACGAGATTGCATATCAGGCTACTTTAGTGGTAATTCAACCATCGGATTACGGACTTTAGCCTGAAAAGCACGTTGAATAATTCACTTGATCTGCCTGCTTTTTCCCTCCGTGCTAAGGCTAGCCCTCGGATGATGTGTTGTTGCTAATGACGATTATGTCTGGAAGCAAACTGCCAACAATCACCTACTGAAGGCCCAAATCTTCTCATGGCCAGAGAGATAAATTGTTCGTGGTTAACATTTGTTAATAAAAATCCCATGCTTGCCCGAATCGAACTATCAGGTGTCCCCTTCTCTCTCATTCGCCCAAGACGATAGTTCCCAGATCAAAATGCTGCTTCAACGCCTTGAGGTCAAGCTTTGGATGGTCAAGCCACCTCTGCTTCAAAGAAGCCCCGCCACTCTCCCACTTTCTATCTGACCTTGTTGAAATTGCAAAGACAGATGTCATGATAATCATCTCTGTACCTTCTGGGAGCTGCTCGGGCACACTGACAGATGCTGTTGGGATGAGAGTTCTTTGCCGGACCAGGTTGGTGTTTGCATCTGGCTTCAGTGCGGAGCTGGACACAATAGCCTTCCTGCTGTCTATGATTGCCTGGATTACAATACCACTGACTCCATCTTTAGAGGCGATGAGGGTGGAGTTATCTGTTGACGTCACACCCTCGAATTGACCAGGCACAGCATCGTCAGTAAGGTCCGCCGCTGAAAGGTTCGTTCCGTCGGTTGTTTTTCTACCGTAAATGGCGAATCCTCCCTCGACAGTATGAATCGATGCTGTGCCCTTCAGAGCCTGGATGCGATGGATGCGAGTATGCCAGTCCGGCCAGCGATCAGTCGGCGGGATCAAGATCGTGTCAACATGGACAGACCGATCGCCCCAGGGATACCAACCAACACTAGCGATGGGAACACTCGGATCTTCGCCAGTCATTGTATTGGTGACCGCCGTGTCAAATTGCACACCCTCACACTTCCACTTGACTGTCCACGTCTCAGCACCATCTCTACTCAGAGCTAGTTGGTTGTCTGGAGCTATCTGCTGAGTGAGAGGCCCTGTGGGAACAGAGAAGCCAAATGCAGACGAGTATGCAAACTTGCAGTATTTGGCTTGATTTGCCTTCATTGGCCATGCCACAAATTGACCAGGGGTGAGCATGAAGTGGTGACTGCCCTTTGGATGGTTGCAAAGAATCTGTTGCGGAGCCGAGACGGTCTGGGCTCCAGAATCAGCAGTAGGGTATGCCAGTTCTTCCGATGCCCAAAAGTCGTCATCATCAGGAAGTCCCACGGCGATCAGTGTCTTGAGAGCCCAGTAGACTGACTGCGGAGAGTTGTAGTCTTCGGCCATGTACATGTTTCTACACTGCTGTCAGTCATGGTCGCGAATCAATTCGATCAACTTACGGATACAGCCATCCAATGCTCAAGGTCCCATCAGCATTGAAGATGTCCTCAGAGTTTTGTGCCCACCATCTCAGGTGCCTAAGGAGAAAACCTCTGATGGCTCCAGGTGAGTCGAGTGGTTTGGGCATGTTTGGAACATTTGCAAAGGCCAGGGCAGCAAAGTAGCCTCCACAAGCGAATCGGTAAGTCAAGGAACGGCCGAATGGAATAGCAGACCCTGGAAGATGATTAGCATTGCAAAGCCGAGGGAACCACTAACCTAACCTTGCGAATCAAAATATCTCCAAATATCTGCACCAAAGTCACGGGCGCGTTGTCGATACATGTCGCATCTTGGTCCATCAATATCGTTGGCAAACTTGGAGTACAGAAGCTGGCTGAATTGGATCGCGAAGCTGCCAGAATAATAGTCGACTTGTCTCCCTACACCGATAGCATCCCGGCGGCCTGTTTTGAGAGTTTCCAGGTGCTCTCGTTCTGCTTGCTCGGGTGTCTGCCATGGACCGTCTGCTGACCATCCATCGTGCAGGTAAAAGGTGTCAAGTATCTCGAGGTCGGCGTTCATCTCATCTTTGACATTGTCATATGGTACCCCGCAGACCTTGGTCAGGGCGAGGTTGGAAAAGACGCGAAACCATCGCCAATTCGTAGGAGGCATCTCTTTGCCGTTCATCGACTTGAACCATGCTGTAATATTCTGCTTTTGTCTGTCGCTCAACGGCCCATAGATCTTTCTCGGGGCAGAAAGGATCGCAA
The DNA here is from genome assembly GCA_027886205.1 of Fusarium piperis. Lineage (NCBI taxonomy): Eukaryota > Fungi > Ascomycota > Sordariomycetes > Hypocreales > Nectriaceae > Fusarium > Fusarium piperis. Next base: position 87,199 of record RZGM01000064.1, on the reverse strand, counting down.
AAGCAAGAATCTCTGCCTCAACCATTCTTTGGTCCATGTCATGCACAGCTCCCCAATACTCAGGATGCTCAGGGTCAGTCCCTGAAATGAAACCCTTCACCCATGGCTGCACAAGTTGGTCGACTTGGGATGCCAGTTCCTGATCCGCAATTGAGTCATACCCAAAGAGCAGAGCACCAATGGCCCATAGAGGCCTTGCAAAGCCCTCAAGCTGAGCTGCGGATTCATCGAAGTGTGTGCCAGTGCTGATGGGAATTCGGATACGAGCCTTCTCTGGAGAAAAGTAACCAGTCAATGGCTTGAGAAGAGCAATAGTTGCTCGAATCAAATCCGATCGAGTCTGGAAAGGGTTGTCGGAAAAGCCTGCAAGGGGTGGCATATTGGAATATCACTTGACTGAAAGGAAGCGTGAAAATGGAACTACAGAACAACTCTAATGGTGGATAAACTTGGCTGGATAATGGTAGCAATTATTACCTCAAACTCGGCCGTTTTGCTCCCATGACCATTTCCGGTTGGCTTGAGAGCTCGGGCATCGGGCCAAGTCACAGCCGAGGTCATCAGCCGAGCAAGATGGAAGCGATTGGACCGCTTGCAACCAAACCCCATACTACGTAGTATGAAGCTAATCGTTTCCTTACTTGGAGCCGTCTTTGCGTGCGGGGGATGTGTGCCGAAAATCTGGGGTGATTATGCAGTTCAATTTCCCTTCTGACTCGTGTTGTTTAACTCAGTCTCTCCATCTCCTCGGGCAGCGGGCGATCCATCGGATTCCGATGCAGCATTCAACTGAAACTTCGTGTATCACAGAAGACGCAGCAGGCATGAGCGCATCAGCAATCGTCGTGTCTGGTGGGGAGAGTGAGATCCCTTCTTGTCAGGGATGCCGTCGTCGAAAGCTCAGATGTTCGCGTGACAAGCCGACGTGCAATCATTGTCAAAGGCTAGGTGAGTATTCTGAGACTCTGTATCTCTGGCTTCAACTGATTAGAATAGACTCACCTTGCGTTTATGATGCGAAAAAGAACAAGCCGGGGATGAAACCCGGTGTCATCGAGTCGCTGAGTCGGAGAGTTGGTGAGTAAACTGACGGCTTATCTGTTCATCGCTCACCCCACAAAGAGGCCCTTGAAAACACTGTTTATGACAGCTCACGACAAGATGCCGACGACTTGCCAGGTGCTCCGTTATCGGATACATCGCAGATCCTTGGAGCATTCTCCAGTCTGATCCAGGAACTACGAGGCCTAGTTTCGGTTCCCAGAACTGCAGCGCCGTTACAAGCCATCCACACATCACCGGAAGCTTTACATCAAACAGCTCCAACACCAGCACAATTGAGTTCATCTACCGAGGTGGCAGTTGTCTCGCCCAATCATAGAGACCTTCATTCAGTACATCCACCTTCTCGTAAGAGGAGGAGAGTTGACAGCTGTGGCAACCCAAATATCGAATTGGCCAGCCAGCTTGGTGAATTGGGTGGAAGCTCAAGTCAATTGCCGCCTCCAGAGCTCCTCGAAGAAATCGTCACAGCCTACTTCAACCTCATTCAACCATGGATCCCTGTGCTACACGAAACCCGGTTCAGGAGCCGGTTTTATAACCATGAGCAGTTGCCTCCTCTAGCTGTTCTCTTGCATGCCATTGTCGTCGCCGCTATCCGCTTCGTCGACTGCGATAGCCATCAACTGTCACCTCAAGAAGTGGAGACGTGGATGGCGAGATCTAGAAGCATTGTGATACTCTCTGCAATGGATGGGCTCTCAGTCGAGAATCTGCAAGCATTGAGCATCATAGCCTTCAGTGATGTGAGTCCTTTCCTCTCGTGGATCGAACATGGTTAACTCTCTGAAGATGGGCAGTGGTGACGTCTCCAGAGCTTGGCCCAGCATTGGCTCACTCACAAGAACCGTCGAATATTTGCAACTAAGCGTTGAGGCTGATGATCGGCAAGAGAGGCCTCTTTTGAAGCCTCTACCTTCAATACCACCCTCAAAGAGTTGGACCCAAGATGAAGAACGACGGAGAGTTTTCTGGAATATCTTTAATCTTGACAGGTAGTGTTGGCCCCCGTAAACGTATTCTCCTCACTAACCTCACTAATACGTAATGCAGACTTTGTTCCGTCATGACTGGGTACTTTCCTCCTAGCAACACCCCTTCTACGCTTGGCCTGTACTGACAACAGCAGGTGGAACACGAGTTTGACATCAGACGACGTCCGTAGAAGGTTACCCGCCGATGGAGGTCTCTGGCACAAGGAGGAGACCGTCTTGACTCCGTACTTTGGCATCTGGGACCGCTCTGCAGCTAGAATCGGCAACTCGATCGTCTTTCTTCCCGCACATTATCCAAGTCCCGAACAAACCACAGATGCGCCGCCTGGCCCAGAGACGCCGTTGACTACCCCAACTGTGCCGAAAGGAACTACGACAGTGGACATGTCGACCGTGGGGGCATTCGCCTACTGCATCGAGGCGACCGAGTCTTTGAGTCAAGTTACAACATACTTTCTCCAGCAGAGGATAAACTTTCAAGATCGCCAAGAGGTCAGCAACTGGCTGACAAGATTCAAGGAGCTCGACTTGCGGCTTGTTCAGTGAGTTCTATGAAATCTTGTGTTTCCCCTGTCTAACAATCCTTTCCAGCTGGAAAATGTTTCTTCCCCAAAAGTGGAAGGACTCAAATATCTCTCGACGACCAACCATCATCAACATGGATCCGAACTTGACTCTCGCTCACATCACACACAACACCTCAATGATTCTCCTTCATCAACAGATCGCGTACCCAGCGCCCCAGTGGACAACTATCGTTCGAATGCCCAGTGCACACAGCGCGGAAACTTGCCAAATCGCAGCATCTGAGACGGCAACAATCACTCAGAAGTATCTCAAGTACACCCCAAACAACAGTCCAGTCAACAGTCAGTTTTCTTTTTGCGTCTTTGTCAGCGCCCGTTCACTCCTCGGTAAGTCCACAATCCCACACATATCTGTAACCATCAACGCTGACGCGAATAGTGCACTGGCGGTACTACAAGACGGATCTGGCGCCCGAATTTTGGCAGCTCGTAGAGAGCCTTGAGGAGATGGCCAAACGCTGGGCTGGCCCAATCCTGAAAGACAAACACAGGCATTCCTTGGCCGGAAAGTATAGTGCCCAGCTGCGTGCTTTGCATAAGAAATGCGAGGAGCACCCGGATTTCTCACTCGACGTTCTTGGATATTCCACCGACGGGTTCCTGTCAGCTGACGCTGAAGCAAGCCCTGGTCATGAGGCACTTCAAGGTCAAGACAGTACACCCCCAAGGCCTCGGGAGACACAGCCCGTTTCACAGCCGCAACAACTTGACTCAACCATCAACAATATTCCAACGACGATGCCGATGGGTCAACTCAATTCTTTGATACAAGCCTCCCCTACCAATCAAAATCCTGAGCAGCATTCGCCGGATGAGCTATCAGCAATCTCTACCGTCTTGATGGACCAAGGCTTTATGCAACTAGATCGGGTAATCAGCTTTGACGACATGCTCTTTTCGGCACAGACTGCAAATGATCAAGGTGCCGCATTTCAGGTGGACAACTGGACTTTGGGATAGCGGGAACAATATGGACTTGGAAGGCTAGCTAACTGTAGCATTATATCTATCATATTAGTCTTTTATTTAGCCATGCATTATACAATAGTCTCCGTATACCAACCCGTGGTCCCAGCACCTCTTGTAGTCTTGGGATATGCTCGCCAAGCTCCGAGGGACTGTATCCCGGTCAGGGTTGATGTACTTGGTTACTACAGAGAGAATACGAGAAGTTGTTCACATCTAAAAAGGCCTCAAGCTCAAGAATATAAAACCAAGATATCTTTAGCAATGAATCTAGGTAAAAATTATAGCCGGTCCATCACACATTAGACGGAGGTTCCGGTGCCGGGGACCCACATCCGACGGATCCTCCGATGCCCGATGCCCGAGATGCTAAAAGCCCGATCAATCACGGTGAGGATGACAGGCCGGTAAGCTTGTCAGGGAAGCGTAGGTGCAGATATTAAGAGTCCGGCAGGATGAAATAGATTCTCGACTGGAATCCTTTATCTGAACGAGCCACGAGTAGAAAGAACCAGACAATTGTTCTCTGTCAATCGCAAATGCAAGAGGCCAAGGAGCCATAGAATCCATTCTTGAAACTCAAAATATCTCCCAGATGTCAAACTCGCTCTCCGTCGTGGTTGCCAAGAACTTGCCACACGGTGAGAACGCGAGTGACCGTAGCTGGCCCTCTATTGGAAGATGCACCGTCTTGTGCTCCCGAAACGAACTGTGAGCGTCAAGCCTCCATGTCGATATCTCGCCGTTAAGAGAACTGAGCGCAAAGGCTTTGGAATTTGGCGAGAAGACAACAACCTGAGACGCAAAATTTCCATCATGACAAGGCTCCCATTGCCCGCGCAGGCCACATCCGAAGACAGTGAAAGTTGAGTCATCCGAAACGATGTAAAATCGACCGTCTGGCGAAAAGGCAGACCTCTTCTTGACACCAGTTCGGAGCGGGCCGGGTTTTGTCGGTATGTAAGAGCTAGGCTCGTAATTTCCCAGGTATTTGAGGCTGAACATGGTGATCATATTACTGTGAAAAGCCACAAATCGGTTCCCATCCGGAGAACAAGCAATATCTTCCACCTCGAATTCGAACTTTTTTGACCAGACAATCTCCAAGTGGCCCTTCGAATCAGGCTTCGAAAGGGTGATTTCCGATATGTGATTCACATCATCAGCGTTTTTAAGTCCAACAACGTATTGGGTATTCGCTGAAATGCTCCAAGAATTGGCGCAGCGTTGGTTGGAGTCCCAAAACCCATTTACTAGCGTGAATACGCCTCGGGGGCCGAATTCCCAAGTTGACATGTATTCTTCTTGCACCCCCGTATGATTTGTGTTTTCAACCACGGAAAGGAGACGACCAGCGGATGAAAGTGCCATCTTGGCACGCCCGCTGTGCGAGGTTGAGTAATATGCGCCTGTCTGTTGGAACCGGCCGTGTTTGGTTTGATTCCATACGCAGAACACCTCTCCCCCGTAATGGCCATACTTGCCAACTGAAACAAGCCATTTACCGTCCTGTGAAAAGACGCACTCTGATGGTGGTCCGTGAAACCCCTTATCTGTCCAATAATTCCCATTTCTCGCCTTTAGCGAAGAGGTGAGCTTGAGAGGGAACATTCGCGTCAAGGAGGACTTGAGTAGATTAAAAGACCTAATTTGTATTGGCTCCAGGGGTACAGGGTCGGCCGGGAGCCGTGGAGCTATTAACCCGGATCCCGAAGTGTCACCTAGGTCTGAAACTTGGAGACGTGTTGACTGCGTTGTTTCCGGCTCTGCAGGACGGGATCTTGGTCGTAGAGGAACATTCTGTCGGGTTGTGGGCCATGATCCAGGAATTTCACTGAAATCTGTGGATTTGGGACGAGTAAGCTGAGTTGGCTCAGTTCGTCGAAACTCGTCACGCAGAAGTTTTGGCTGTTGAGTAAGGCTTTGCTGGATTGTAGACCATTTTCCAGAAGCCTCATTGACATCCTGGATTGTAGACCACGACCCAGAGGCCCCAGTAAGATCTGAGGATCGAATACGAGTTGTTTGCAACCCGTCAGGTATAAGTTTTGGTTGAAGAGGAAGACTTTGTCTATCTGTAGACCATGTTCCAGAAGCCTCCTTGAAAGCTGTTTGTGGGCTGTCTGTCCGAGTTTCCGTATCTTTTTCAGGCTCTGCAGCAATTTCAGGTCCAGGAACTGAGTCCACACCCTCGGGAGCGCTTCTCCAAACGATCCAAGGATCTGCCAAGGCTTTGGTTGCGCTGGGACGATCCCGGGGGGACCTGCTCATGACGGAGACAATGAAGTCCCTACATTTGCTGCTCAGTAACTCGTTTGGTGGGAATGGGCCCCCATGGGCGACATATCGAGATAGTTTCCTCCCCACTGGCGAGGGAAAGGGGACTTGCCCAGTGACGATCCGAAATGTGACGGCGCCAAGGGCCCACATATCAACAGCAAGGGAGTATCCCGGGGTCTCTGGTGAATCCGGATCGTCTTCGTCTTCCAATTCTTCCCTATCCGAGGGAGCAAAGATGTTTTGGAGCTCAGGGGCAAGATATGACTCAGTGCCAATGAGGGTACGAAGGGAAGTCAACTCGCTTTGCTTGCTGCAACCGAAATCCGAGATTTTGACCCACCAGTTGGGCCCTTTATGTTGTACGAGAATGTTCTACAATGTTGAAATGGTTAAATAGCCATATTTGAGCACATGTGAGACAGAATAGCGTACCTTAGGCTTCAAGTCGCGATGCGCAATTTTGCTTTGATGCATGAATTCAATGCCCTGGAGGGTTTGCTCCGTGATAGTTCGTGCCTCGCTCTCCGGCAGAGGGCTGCTGAGATAAGACTGTAGATCGCCCAATGGGAGATACTCCATGGTGATGAAGATGGAGTCTTGACCTCTGTACCAGCCGAAAGATGGGACAAAACATTCTCGAAACTATCGAATTAGTCTCGGCATGATCGCGAGCACGTAATACTTCATCTCACCCGCTTGTGGGAAAACTTGACAATGGCAGAGATCTCCCGAGATAGGAACTTGTCCAACGACTGATCGAGCATCACCTGTATCTCCTTGACGGCACGTACTTTGCCCGAATTGGGACCCGAAGCGCATTTCTGCAGCGAGACGACGCCGAACGAGCCTCGTCCTAGCATAGATGTCTGATCCCACACCTCCTCCTCGGCTCTCCGCCACCTCCCTCTAGCAGGATCAGAGACATAGGTCGTATGTACCGTTTGTTTGTCGCTGACAAATTTGGTGTCGAGCTCCCAGTCACGAACTAGGTCAGGCAGGCTGTTGTCCATTCCCAATTGGTGGTGGTGATGGTGGTGACTGGTGAGTGGGCGAGTTTGGTAACAAAAGACAAAAGCAGCTGATGAGCGACCTGAAAATAAGAAAGCAGGTCACGAGGAGCTAGAACAGTACCAATAGGATACTGGCAACACTTGGTCAGTGAGCCAATGGGATTGTCTCATCACTCAGCCTCACTCAGTACGTACAGTAGTTGGCTTGGCAGAAAGCCTGGTGGAGAGCCTGGCACAGAGCCTGATGCAGCTGTTGACGCCGACCGGCAGAACAAGAAGGCGAAGTTTCCATCAGCAAGGTTCGTCTTTACGAGGAACCTATAGATTTTATATGAGAGAATGCCTTGAAACGCCTAGGTAGGGTCTATAACTAGGAAAGACTGGAGCCTCTAGTGCACCCTTTAAGGCCTTGGAGACCGCAAGCCAAGTCAAGGCCAGATGCACATTCCCAACCAACCAATGATGAATGCTTGTCCTACTCATCCTTGCATTTCGCTTTGCTCTCTGCAATAAATTCCCTCATCTCCCCCGCATGGTCTTACTTGCAAGCACAACAGAATAAACTCCTACTCACCTCGGCTCAGGATGCCCTTCACCACCTCCTCTTAACTAGGTAGTCAATCAGTCATCTTCAGCCATGAAGGACTGGATCAAGCATCGCATGGAGGCCTACCGGGTCAGCATTTCGGCTCTTCGAAGGCAATTGGAGCAACTTTTTGGTGAAAATTATCACGTCGAGGTACGCATTACCTTCCTCATCCTATCTCTATAGGTAAGGCAGGAGGCTATATGGCCTAGAACTACAAAACTGATGAGCCCTATCGCCTGGTTACTATCCTACTAATAATCTATTAGATCGTAGGTACTGATCTCGTGCTCAGCCTGCCCCATCCCCTTTCCACACAGGTACTCAGCGATATCGAGCAGAGCAGCAGGTACAGTGTCATTGCGGCGCAGAACAATAGATTTTTCGGAAAAGGGCGAGAGCCAGGCTCTTCTTCTCTACAGCCAGCTCATAGGTCGACCGAAAACCTGCCCGTGGCTCAACCTCAAGACACTGCAGCATCTTCCGCTAAAGGAGGCATTGTGGATAAAGACCAGAACAAAGAGACACTCAAGACTCCTCACACCAACGAAATCCCATTGTTCAATCCAGCTTCCCAGAAGATCACCCTGGTAGACATTGGGACAGGATCCAAGTCAGGCAGGCAAGGCTTCATCAAAGTGGAGCAACACGTCACGTACAGGCGAGGCCACATGATTCAGAGCGGTCTCTATTCGGTTTTACGAGAGACCGGTGCGACATCCAGTGTTTTTGAGGTGACAGGCCGCATTCTATGGTCTGTAGATCAGCCCAATCAGTTGAGAGAAAAGGTACCTCTCTTTGCCACAGCCCTCCTCCCGGCTGCCCGGCTACGGGATGGTCACTCGTCACACAGCAAATGCGGATGCTAAGCCCGAATTGACAGTTTGCGGTTAAGAGACTCCACAAGCACATTGCTACAGCCCAGTTTTGGGCCGAGTATAACTCGTTGAAACTCCTCAAAGGCCTCGATCATCCCCACATGGTCGAGACGCTCTCCGTCTTTAGATACGAAGAGAACGGGTATCAGTACCTCAACTTCTTGTTTCCCATGGCACTGGGGAATCTCAAACAACTTTTTCAAGGAGAGTATGATGAGGATATCGGAATTCAGAAACGTGCCCGAGAATCGCTCTGGGACCAATTTGCTGGACTCTCAAGTGCCGTGGCCTACCTTCATGGTTCGATCCAGATGGCCCACCGCGACATCAAACCCTCCAACATCTTGATCTACGACGAGCCATCCTCTGAGGGGAGTCTCGTCCTTAAGCTAACAGATTTTGGGCTGTCAATCGACCTCTCCCACGATCTGACCTGGGAAGCAGGGAGTCTTGCCCTGCAGTCGGCGAGGCCATGTGACTCCGATAAGAGTCGAACAACGTCACTCAACAACGGATCGAAGACTCCAAGTTCTGAGGTTCTCGATGTTCCATCAGCTACGGAACTCTTGGCTAACGACATCTGGAACCTCGGGTGCGTCTTTACTGAGCTGCTAGCCTTTCTTGTGTGTGGAGGCTCAATAGGCGTGACCAACTTTCGGGATTTCATCACCACCACTGAAGACAGGATATCATCTGACATGTTCAATGACACTCGATTCGATGACGGTGAAAAGGTGAAGGATCAGGTTCTTGATTGGCTTGATCAAATGGCTCGTAAAGACATGCGAGCAAGATGGCTTCGGCCCACCCTTGGCGACATGTTGGCCACATCTGCACAAAGGCCAAGAATAGGACGCGTCTGTGACGCACTGGTGCAGGTGAGTGCCCTCTTTTGTTATCAGTCTCACTTCAAAGCGTCCTAGTTGCTAACATTTTTCATTCAGGTCGACTTTCCCAATATCAACTTCGACGACGGCTTGCGGCTGGTAAGATTCACCTCTGCTGATCGAATGAGTCCCCTCTCTCCAACTGAAACTCTACAACTTGGCATTGAGAAATGGCTCGGACGAAAAGTCGATTGGGGGCCTTTTCCTAGCCCCCGACCGAAGCTGAGTTCTGATCAGGTTTTAATGACATGGAAGGTGAGTGTTTAATGCGAGTATGCACAAGAATGGAGAGCCCCTACTAACTCAGCATGCCAAGTGGCAAGGAAGTGAACTTTGCATACCGCTCACTCAGGATGAGCTCAGCCGTTATAAACCAATGTGTTTGCCCAGAACCACCCGCAACACTCCTATACTCCCGGTCGTCAATCAACCTACCAGCTCATCGACGCAGAGATCTACAAATATACCATTGAACACTATTTCACAACCCGTGGGTAGTAATAGCCAGTCTCCTCTTGGCAATGTCGCCCTCCGAGGCGGGGTTCAATCTTCCACAGCACTGTCACCTCCAGGCCTCTCGAGAGACATGTACTGGTGTGTCGAAAAGACTTTTACCGAACCAACAGAGAATCATCTGTTTCCCATTCCCAACTCAGAGACTCTGGATGACGATGAGGAGTTGTATCGCCAGGTGAACAAGGCAATCAGATCAGCCCGTGGGTGGGTTGGGTGGCTGTTTTCTTGGAAGCGATGCACAGAAGTAGAGTTCATCGAGGTAATCCGAAACATTTCCGCCAGAAACATCACCAAGTACTGACAGGCAATGCAGTTCTGTGTTGTGCGGCGCAACGACAGTGAGGTCGACCCCATGAAATTAGGGCTTCCTCCTGCAACTGCTCGAGACTACACACACGCCGTCCCTCTACCGCATGATGTTCAGATGAGAGCCGCTAGAAAGCAAATGGTGCTTGGTCTCATGTATCCAAGCAAAGGGAAAGGTGAGAAGACCATCATATCGATGCTACCCAAGAAGCTCAACCCTCCCCCATTGCTTAAGGAGATGGGGCAGGTCGGCTGGGGATTGCATGCCAAGATGGGCTTCTCACAATGGAGGTTCCTGTATTGGCTGATTTTCTGCCTTGTCCTCAACGTCGTCTTTGTGACTCTCTGGTTGGTCTACATCAACTCCACGGACTTGCAGAATGCCTTTGTGCCGGCTGCCATCCTTACGGCCGCCTTGACATTTGGCTTGGCCGTGATTCAAATTTCGGAGATGAGAGTCGTACAATGAGGGTTTCCATTCTTTATTGTTGCTGATTGATTTATCCACTTGTTTTTTTCCTTATTGTAGCCAAAGAGTGTTAGTTGCGGTGGCACAGAATACAGTTCTCAACACATAAAAATATCATTATTCACGTCTATTTAAAAAGCTTCAAGCCAGAGACTGAGAAGCCACGACATCACCCTTGAGAAGAACAGGCTGGGCAGAAGTAAAGTTCTTGATGTCACCAAAGACCTTCTCAGCCGCGGGGGAGGCAGCAGCAGCCTCAAAGTCGGCGACGCTCTTCCACTTCAGCGTAGCCTGGACCTGATAGGGAGCATCAGCGGGGAAGTTTAGGATCTCCCAACTCAGAAGACCGAGTGGACCCCAAGACCTGTCAGCATCTGTCAGTTCTCGATTCCCCTCGCAGCTCAAGGATGACATACTCAACGACGAGGGGCATGTGGGTCTTGAGGTAGTAGTCATGGTCAAACGACGGACCAGAGGGATAGACAACCAGGACTTGAGCCATTTTGGATAGGTTTTGTGACTAGTGTTGGTCCGACTTGATGATTCTCGAGTAAGGTAGTGATTGGATGATTCTGAGGATGAAGGGATCGAGGGCAACGTTACGTGAGGCTTTTAATGGTTTATATAGCGGGGGTAAGTTCAACTCCACCTCCGCACGTCATCGGAGGAAGGGAAGATACCAATCGTGGAAGTTAGATGGAGATGTTCGATGACTCAGCATCCAATACTCCTCTTTTAAACGAGACAAGCAATTGTCAGTCTGGGCGAGACACGACACTTGGCACTACGAGCTGGCAAGGGCAAGGTTGAAGAACATAGGGGTGGTATTCGACAGTTACTCGCATTACCCCGCTTGAGATGGATATAGCTTCATCAACAGTCTTTCTAGGGGAGTCTATCCCTGCTAAAATAACTCGAGACCTCGGAATGCAATCAAGTGTGTTGGATTCGCTGAAGGGCGAAACTGCTCAGTCTTCATGGCGTTACATAGTCATTTGCTTACCCAGGAAATATTCGCTTTCACCGCTTTCCCCCCCTATCTAATCACACAAAACAGATCGATCAAGTCACGCACAGATTCCCGAAGACGAGGTCGCACAAATCTTGGCTCTTTCAAGAAACTGTTTATACACTTTTTATTACAATTACAGTTTTTACAGTATTTCCCTTACACCCATGTCGTTGTGCTCCCGGTCAGACATGATCAATTACCCCCGCCGGACATAGCGCCAGAGCCCGTACCCTCCATTCCTCCCATTGCAGAAGCAGCACTTGATGCGCGTTGAATTCCAACTCCCCAACCTGCCATACGTCGTAGTCCCACGGTTTCCCAATCTCGGCACTGAAATGGACGATATGAGCCTGGAGAGACAGCTCATCCAGCTCCTGGTTGGATGGCCTCGCCGAGGGTGTTGGCGTTGGTCCAGCGGCTTCTGATGTGGTGACAGAGGTACTGGGTGTGAACCACGATGGAAGAGTCCATTCTGACCAGTGGCTATTCAGTACCACATATGATTCAGGGATTGGGGCTGCTTTCCCTGAGAAGATATCGTTGATGACGTCCATCTCTAGCTGGTTCGGTTGCAAATTTGGTACCATCTCCTCAATATCATGCAACATTTCCGCCGTGGGTTGAATGAGCATGAGAGTGCTGCTGAACAACTCATCTCGAAGCCAATATGCTCTTGGGGCGTAGATGTCTGCTGGGGGCAGTTCGAACAGATGGTCGAGATCCTTCAAGATGAGCTGATCACCCTCGACTACCAGAAGACGCTTCAGGCTAGGGTCAATTTCAGCTAGCCTGAAAGCTTCGAGTTTGAGCAACGAATTTTTGTAATCTTTGTTGGCTTCGGGATGGAGCCCCATGGGTTTCCGCTGGATGACCTCCGCGTTAAGGGACTCGAACGAAGAATGGTACTTTGATGAGACATCTTTGGAAACCAAAACAATGATTCGTCTTTTTGTCTCATGGGTCTTTCTCAGAATATGGACATTGACCAAAACTGAGCACGCGTAGGTGTTGTCCGTCGCGTAAAAGACGTAGGCGTTTTCTTGGTCTGAGACTACGCTAATCGTGGGCTGTGGGACCCTTGGCGGTTCAAGGGAATCATATTGTCGGTTCAGAGCTAGTATCAAAATGAAGAAGACAAAGACGATGAAGAATTTGAAGACAGACGACTGCCCTGAGCAACGAAGACACGAATTCATGTCGAAAAACCCTGAAATAAAGCAAAAGGGGACAAGGCAGACTCTGATGGTTGGCTGTGATGCTGTGCTGACGGGCTGTTTATCGGTGGACCTTCTATCCATAACGCCCCCAATCATAAAGTCGTACCACTAATTAAAGGGGCCTTCGTGTTCTTATCGCATCATCTGATTCGCAGGCCACGGGGCTGATCGTCGAGACGATCTGTTACCCTACAGCATCAAGGGATGAACTTTGAGCTGGTGAATTGCATCGATAAGGCTCGAGGGAGATCTGAGATTGGGCGATTGGCATATCTAATATTTCTCTACGCGTTAATTACGGTCGGATATGCTAAAGTTGGGTGTTGTTGTGAATCCTGGATCAAATCCACCAACTCCTCTGGTGACGAGAGAAGAAACAGAGGCACTCAAAGAATTCTGCTCGGAGATCCGGCAAGCCGAACCCCGTAGCTGTGCATGTGAAACAACCCTTTACTAGACACGGTTAGTGAGTTTGATGCTTAGCCATGTCGGCATCACGGGACGCTCATGTCCTGTGCCATTGAAGGAGACCCCTGCCAAGAGCGGAGAGAGTTTGCATCATCAAGACGCAAAAGAACCTGGCGGAAAAAGTTAAGCTTTCGTCAATCAGGGCTTAGCCATCGCCTAACGTTTGGCCAGGGCCAGGGCATCAACTTGGCATTGGTTAGCCAACGTCAAATTGAACCGTGGCCACAGGGACTGAGCTAACTATATTTAGGCAGCCCTAACTATGACCCTTGGAGCACAATAGGATGTTAGCGCGATGGTACTAATTATCCACGTGTCTCAGATAGTGCTATAGCAGCTAAATGAGCACGCCGTTATGATAGACAGAAGCATTGCGAAGAGATGACTACTCCTCGTAGAAAGAGAAGCACGACAGACTATCAGATTCAAAGATATTTCAACAATGGATCGCTCTGGGCATGACATTCTGCTAATTTGATATGCTAGGAATATGACTTTTCTTCGGCCTTCAGGAAAGGACCGACGACTACGGGAAAACATCAGACAAAGCGGCAAAAAAATCAAGGAAAATTTCAATCTGCCCAACCAGCTCAAATCATCCTAGCCATCCTAGACGAGTCTCAAATCACCATCATTGTTCTCTATCCGTTCATCCAGCACAACCGAGCTGAAGCACCACTCCCCGTGGTTGGACAGCTCAGCCTCCAGCTTCTGGCCTCCATCGACAAGACGCACGTTGCGCGCAGAGTCGGCAAAGTTGCCGTACCCGCCGTGGCTGCCACCGCCAGGAACCTGGAGCGTCTGGCCCGGGTAGATGAGGTCCGGGTTGTTGATGTTGTTGTGACGGGCAATCTCATCAAAGGAGCAGTTGAAGCGGGCGGCGATGCTGCGGAGGGTGTCGCCGTTTTGGACGGTGACGGTGGAGCTTCCGCCACGCTTTCCGCTGTCAACCCAGCGGAAGCTGCCGTGGTGGTTCTCGAGGATTCTGTTGAGGGAGATGGAGCTGTGGTTGCGAGAGCCATCGAGACGTCCGCACGAGGCGTGGAGGACGTAGTCGCCGTGAGTGTCGAGACGAATGTCTCTGGAAGAAGCGGTGTAGTTACCAGCATAGTTTGCATGGCGACGTCTTCCCTTGCCCGAGTCAGAATCCGAGTCGGAGCTCGAGCTGGAATGAGATCCACGACGACGTCGATGTCTTCCTTCATCGTCCCTCCTGTGCCTGTCATCCTCCCTCCTATACCTGTCATCCTCTCTCCTGCGCTTCTCCTCCTCCCTTCGTCGCTTCTCTTCCTCCTCGCGTCGCTTCTCTTCCTCCTCGCGTCGCTTCTCCTCCTCCTTCTTCTCATCTCTGTCATCCTTCCAGTCCTCAGCGGCATCCTGGAGCTTGTGACCTCCAAAGGCACCAGCCAGGGCGCCCACGACGGCAGCTGTCTTGGTATGTCCAGTCTTGCCGCCGAGCTTGTAGCCGCCAAAGCCACCGGCAGCACCGCCAGCGAGAGCACCCATCACACCGCGCTCGCCGTCTGGGCCGTCAGGACCGCCTGGGCCGCCGAATTGACCCTGACCTTGGTTGTAGGGTGGGGGACCTTGGTTGCCGTATCCAGGAGGTCCCTGGTGCTGCTGGTTCTCCGAGAAGTAGGTGTCTGCAAGGCCGCCTCCAGGACCACCGCCCTGTTGATAGCCACCTTGCTGGTAACCACCGCGGTCACCACCATATCCTCCCTGCTGGTGACCTCCCTGCTGGTAGCCTCCTTGCTGGTAGCCTCCTTGCTGGTAACCTCCCTGCTGGCGGTCATCGCCGTATCCTCCCTGTTGGTAACCACCTTGTTGACGGTCTTCACCGCCATATCCACCTTGCTGGTAACCTCCTTGGTAGTTACCACCCTGGTAGTTGCCACCCTGCTGGTAGCCCTGACGGTCGTCGTTGTAGCTCATGATGATTCTTGGTGTCGTGAATAGTGTCTAGAAGGTAAAGTTGGGAACCCCTCTCAGACAGACGGGGTCCTAGGTTAAATATATCAACAAACATACAATGTACGTACAAACAAGCGGTCGACTAAGCAGTCCCTGCACCGCCATCCTTGTGGACCGTCTCCATCATACCCATGACGCCCAATCAGAGGGGCGGAGGCCGCCGCGGCAATGCCGTCCACGCCACCCACCTGCACAGCCTCCGTCAGCTCGAGTGATGCCACGTATCGCTCGCGTTTGACCGCGTAGGACGAGACGCTGCTGTGCTTTTCAGGTCTGGTTGCCAACGTCTTGGCGTCTCAACTGCCACGCTTGGCGCCATGGGGCAGTGCGTCAGGGATGTTTGGCACAGGCCAATGACTTTGCCAAGATGCGAGACTGATGTCGTGTTTGTGTTTCACCACGGCTTGATGCTGTGGGTGATGCTTTTCCTGTCTCGTCAATGTTGCTTTCTACTTGACGCCATCGTATGCGTCTGGGCTTATGTTTATATCTTGTTTGTCGGCTGTTGTGTCTTTGTTACCTGTCCATGCCAAGCGTTACTTCGGATATCCCGGCATTGGCTGACCCAGAAATGCCACGGACCTCGTGTTGCCAGACACAAAGTTTTCGTTGGACATCAACACCATGCATGCCCGTCGTTGCGTGTTTTGACTGAAGTTGTACAGACTCAGCGACGAGGTCATTCAGAGGGTACAGTTGCACTAGAATGGCTTGAATATCGTAAATACCTGAATCAGTGGTAGGCACAATAATTTACTCTTTGCAGTAGGTTGCGCAGCAATACTAGGAATGAAGGGGTTGGTACCTGGGTTACCAGTGATATGTGTACTCACTAGAACAAAAGAAGGAATGCAAGCACGTGAAGAGGGATGTAGAAATCCATGGGATATTTGGCGGCCGCGCTGTGGTAGATTGGACGATAAGAAATATGTAGATTCGACCTATTGTAGGTATATCTCTGCTGATTTCAGGAGAGAGTTGCTAAAAAAGCACACCTAGCCATTACTGAAGATTCGAAGCTTATATCATGGTGTTGCCTTCAAATAGCAGTGGACAGGCCGCCGTCAATGATCAAATTAGTACCTGTAATGTAACTCGACAGTTGGCTACCAAAGAATGCCAACGAACTCGGAGACGAAACACGAACGAGTTGTGAGTGTACTTCCTTTTTCGTCGGGCTCGACGACAAGGAATAGCGTGACGGCTTTTATGTAAACACCGGGTGGGTGTTTCTTTTGTTTTAAAGCCTTGGGTAAGGGCGATTTTCTTTTTGGTAAACGCGGAGGCGTGGTGACGAACGGAAGTGAGTTGCTTTCTCGTGTTGCGGATGCGACACTTGCTATTGGGAGCGGTAGCGACAGTAAGTGAACGGAGGTGAATCTGCCTCACAGTTGCGCAGACGCGCACTGTCGGCCAGAAGGCCCATCTTTGAGCACACGGGACGTGCTGCGTTGTTTAGCTCGGTAAGAACGTTGCTATTGTCTGGTGGTGACTCTGAGGCGAGCGTATGGCCGAAGTCCTTATCAGTCCGAGGACGACGTGCCAACTTGGTTGGAAGATGCTTTTCCACTGTCTGGCAACCAGACTGGGATTTACATCGAGGAACGAGATGATTCTTATTGGATTCCGTATGAATCCCTTGATGCCTGTCGAAAGGCATGGAAGAAGGCGTTTGATATAGTCGGGGATCCGCGACCACTTTTCCTTTTACGAAGTGAGTGCTTTTGCATAGCCAAAAGCTACGGCGGACTGGAGCAGCTGCGATAGCGTATGCTAACGTGAGTGCAGGGCGCAGGTGTGGGCGCCTGATGGTTATCTTAACCGGACTCTTTTTGGTGACACGTGAGCTTTTCATCATACGGTATGTGGATGGATTAGAATGGGCGGTAGCCTGCTGAGACTCGGAGGAGTCGGTGGTGATGTTGTAGTACTTCATACGTAGTCGTGACTTTCCCGATGTGGAACTGGGAATAGCTTCATGTTTTTTTTAGTCTTCCACTTGCTCGCACTCCTGGCCCTAAGCTTACTCAGGAGCGAGCCACAACCCTAGCTATTAGATGCGCTTGGCGGTTCCAGCGGAATCGGACGAGCAATCACGACTGACTTTGCAAATGAAGGTGCCTCTGTCATGATCACAGCCCGCCGGGCTGGACCGCTCCAAGAAACCGTCAAAGAGCTCCAAGCTCTTGGCCGCGCAGCTAGCTACGTTGCAGCAGACATGACACAGGAATCGGATGTTGAGGCTGCTGTTGCCAAGACGAAAGAGGTGTTTGGCACCGCCCCGGATGTTGTCGTGTGCAATGTGAGATCGTTGACCAAATTCGGGTTTGATGATGCCACATCCGATGATTTCAAGACGAACTCTGAACAATGTGTCCTGAGCGTCGCTTATCTGGCAAAGGCCGCCCTGCCTGCTTGGGAGGAGAATAAGTGGGGGAGGTTTATCAACCTGGGCAGTGTTTACACCTTGGAGCCTCATCGATGGCACTATATTATCTTGGGAAACACCTTTCGCTTGTGAGTCTTTCCCCCTCCCCCTATTTTGAACAACTTGACCTTCTGCGACGTGCTGGATAGTAACGAGTTCACGATATATTCTAGGGCGGCTGTTGAACTCATGAGGTCCCTTTCAAACGAGTTCTCGTCCTTGGCAATAACCTTCAACACAGTGGCAATCGGTCTCATCGATACAGGAGTGAGCGATAATATCGCGAGGCAAGGTGACGAAATGGCAAGACCTCAACCAGAACCTCAGCCGCCAATCTCGATGAAACGGCTGGGGAGACCAGAAGAGATAGCGGCTCAGGTTGTGTTTCTAGCTTCTGAGCGAGCTAGCTGTGTGCGTGCAATACATTCTAAACAGTTGATCGTCAGTTTGCTAAATGTGGCTCAGATTACTGGACAAAACATTGTGGTAGATGGAGGCTGGACTCGAGGGGTTTGAAAGTAAAGGCCAATTACAAGCCAGTGACTCAAATTGAAACTTGGTATTCAAAGCTACGTATTATAGACGAGGAACCACAAGACCAAATCCAACCGGTTGAGGCACAAGTTGTCAGTTCTTAAATTGCAATGACTCAAAACACTGCATTTCAGATCCGCTCAATTTCCTACACACTTTTTAGTCGCTTACAGGTGACTTGAGCAAGCCCTACCAGTGGAGGGACGTTGTTAATGAGAATTGGGTCCGGCGGCAAAGCAGTATTGCCGTATTCACGTGTGTTGAGTAGTTGGGTGACCGAAAGAGTCCCCCATCTATTCTATGTCCGAGCTACAAACCAAGACAGTAGCACGACAACTGACTCGGTCCAGTTCTATGAATGTTGCTGGCGTTGCGACCTTGATGGAGGAAAACAGAGGGGGGTCTGGCTGTTTCTACTCTGCAGTGAACCCTTTTGTCAGGCCATCTGACTTGACAGAACCTATGCTGTCCTCAAACAAGTCAAGTCTTCTACCCCAAACCCCATATCTGAGTACTCTCCATGTGCCCGAAACTGCCCGAGTCGGATACGACAACCCCCGGCTAATCAAGGTGGCTAGGCCTTTTATCCCCTGTCATGACCTTTGTTGGGAAGTGCATTGCATAAAGGGCGTGTAAACCGATACAGCGATATGAGCTCACTTGGATGCATAGATGGAAGTAGATGGACAGGAGTTGACGGATACACACACAAGAAAAATTATTCTCAGACGACGTGGCACATTGAGCTACAGTCAACCCTAGGGATAATGGTGATTGATGAGGCATCCCCAGGGCCCACGCAAGGCACAGAAAGAGGCCAGAACAAGAAAAACAACACACAATCATCGAAGGAACCATTGATGAAGTTCTGGATCAATTGAACACCTTTACAACTACACTTGTGTGTGCACTATTCGTCATTGTTTGTCCAACATTCTTAGACGACGTGACAACCTTCTTGTACACAGGCCTCACACAGCCGATGGGATAGTGCGTCAAGTTACCCTGAGGCGAGACTAAACGACATGGTGATTAGCCTGGGCGGTGATTATGGATAGTCGGAGAATCTTTTGCCGAACTTGGGTGAGGAGCAGAGATGACGAAGAGAACTTTGTTAGTTACGGTACTTGAGAGATTTACTTCTTAGAAGGGACTGTATACCTCCGCCCCCTAAAAGGGAGGGAAGCGACAAACTCAGAGGAGACAACACAACAATACACACGCACGCGTTCTCCGACAACAATCTATTCAATGCTTATTTACACGATCCTATCATTGAAGACCTAATAGAATGAGAAGCACCATTTCTCTCTCGCAGGACTAGGCCTCTAAAGGCCCCAAAACAGAAACCCCCATCGCTAGAGGGCCCGAGAGTTAAGTCGACAGACACGACGCAAGGAAGGTAGTGCAAGCCTGATAGGGACTGTTGGGGTTGTTTGTTCTATCGCAGCAGAGTGCCTAGGTATAGTTAGCTAGGATACTCGGTATACCTATTTTCAGTGGCTGTCCCTACCGTCGAAACCATGTAATTACAGCAAAGTTGGTAGTCGCCTGGCCCGATCCAAGGCGGCGAGAAAGCACCACAGCAGCGTGTCAGCTCCTGACGGCTCTCAAGTTTGACCTCGTTTTGGCGCGCGCTAAGACCGTCCGCGCCGACCGCCGCAGCGTTGACAGTTGCGGCGGCAGCAAGAATAGCGAGTAAAAAGGACTTCATATTGCTAATAGATAGCAGGTTCAAAATACTATTGCGGGTTCGTCGATAAGGAGATAGGAGATTGCGAGATTAGAGGTTGTGAAGGCGTGATGAGGAAATATTCATCTCGGCCACATCGATATATATATATACTTAGGAGGTTCTCCCCCCTTCTCCCACCATTAGACCGACCGAACTTGATTATAAATTTTTAGAAATCACTCTCCAGAGACGGTAGGGATTTGTTTATTACGCATGCCAGTACGGAGTATACTCCGTCCTGAAAGAAGAAACAAGTCCGTTTTCAGCGTCGCACTCTCAAGGCTCCCCCTGCTTATAACCCTATATATTCCTTGGCATAGAACAAACCTAGATTTAGCCACTGAGCGATATCATTCGCCTTGCTCCCGCGTAAAGTTTCAAGGCCTCCACAGACATTACCAATCTTCCCCGGATCATCCGATCCTAATTCAGGCTATTGGTGAATTGGAACCAAATTCACTCATCAATGCAACTGAGGAGTTCCCATAAGCTGAGCTCTACCGCTCTCCGCCCTCCCTCGGCGAGATGACGCGGCCGGGCCAGGATTGACGCAGTGGAGTGTCGCGGCCGAGTGGGTTCGGACTAGCTGGTGAGTTGCATGCATTAAGCCCCGTGTGCTAATGCTGTATGAACACGCAGTCTCAATAAAGTTAATAACGATATGACCGTGGAGATGAAGTCGGTGGTTTCTGTCCATCAGCAACCATGGTTGATAGCCTTCTTTGTCATAAGACCTGCTTTGCTGATTGCAATTACATGACTGATTTACCTTGCCTTCCCTGCAATATTCACGGAGAAGGGTCGATGAGGACTGCACTAAAGGTTTTAGCGGGGCTTTTAACCTAAGCCTTAATTACATTAGAGTTTGCAATATCAACACTAGTGCTAACCGCGCGTTCTCCTGTAGTCGCATCCTTGAAGCCTGCACGGAGGTCTGTCTCAAAAGTCTTGTCCTGGGCTAATCCGCGCCACTTGGACTAATCCTTGTCGGTGCCTGATATACAAAGGCCGTTAAGCTGATCCTCTGAAGCTATAGCGGATATAGAGGATAAGGAGATAAGTTAGTGAACCGCAGGTCACCGTAACTTAGGTGTTATTTGTGGGAAGATAGGGGCTTTAAAAGCAAAGAAAGGCGGCCGTAAGTACCGCTGTACCTTCGCCGTATCTTATTGGCTCGTTTCTCTTAGTGGCTTAGAGACCGGGATAAACCTTTTGAGATAGACCTCCGTAAACTCTTGACTAGTCACATCTCGTGAGCAATACGACACATTGGCCCCCTCGGCGAGAAATGTCTCGGTGATGACCCTTCCGATGGGGATTTTTATCTATGGCTCTAGAAGGGAAGAGGAAGCAGTATGTCTGAGGTTTTATACTTGGAGAGAAACATCCTTGTTAGCCCAGCGGTTCAGGCTTGGGAATCGCTTTGAAGTGAGACCAACATATCCGCAATCTTGTTTTCCTATTTCGTCCAAAATTTCCATCAAAGTTGACATGTGAGCGCGGCCATCAATCAGCCCTGGCCTGGGAATTAGCAGAAGTGATAGGGTGTGCATGTTGACGCCGAGGGTTGAGATAGGGTATCCAATCGCTCGAGGCCTAGTGCTCTTCGAGTTCCGACCCATTGTCTTCCCCGCCGGCTACGGTTACCCCGGCTCTGAGAGGGAGACGGCCTGGGTCGATCAACTGCTTGCCGAGCCCGCACTCATCGAGGCGTCCATGGCCATTGGCCTAAAGTACACCCCCAGGCATAAAAGTCTATGGACGTCTCGAGAAGCCGATATCCGAAAGTGCATGGCCATCAGTATGATCAACAAACGACTCGACACGGCCGCTGGCTTGTCGGACGGCATGCTCGGGGCTGTGTTTAGGTGAGAGGTCAATATTGAGTTTTTGTTGCCGCGGTTACTCACAATTTATTGATTAGCGGCTTGCGAGTGATGAACGAGCGTTGGACGTGCATATCCAAGGCTTGGCCCAGATCAGACTGAGGCGAGCAGCGGGAGCTACTCGAGTTCCATCATGGTTCTCCGACTTCCTCATCTAGTAAGGATATGTCCTAATGTAAATGGGCATTTGACTGAATGATTTATAGCGACTCGATCGGCCAAGCAGTCACGTCTACAAACGGCTCTCACGAAAAGCTTATGCAAACCTTGCAGAATGAGGATAATCCAACGTCCTTGGACGTTTCCAGAATAACTGGTGGCATATCGTAGCTCCGAAAAGCCCTCGAGGAGTTGAGGCATTCCATTGTAGAACCACACATCAGATTGTGTTCCTCAATCGAGCCGACCATCTGACAGTTCTTTGTCGGGGCTGTTGCGGCAGAAACGTCGATGGAGACAAGAACTTGGTACATTGATAGACTGCAGAGAGTGTTTGATTCAATGCAAGTTACCAAGTGGACCGAAGTTGTTCAGCTTCTTGATAGAATCTTCATGCCCGACATGGGATTGCCGGATAGATTCAAGCTTGTGTGGCAGGAAATTGGTTATGTGGGACAGGGGAGACACTATTAGGTTGAACAAGGTTTTCTATACTTACGGCGAAGGGTTCTTGCGGGTTCCTTTTGCGAGCACAGTTCCTTTTGCATGAAAGGCTATGCATGGCTAGATCTCTAATCTTGAAGTGTATGTTTACTGCTTTCCTTCCATCCTGGTACACAGTTGAGCAGTAAAAATACATAACCGGCGTGTCCCATGACGAAGAGTGTTTTACTTTTTCTCTTTCCCACTTACTTTCCATGATATCATGACCACCAGCGCTTTCAAAGCTATTGCTCCAACTGCAACCGCCATCACATCGTCAACACGCCATCATCAACATCACAAAAACTGCAGTTCCCCGATTCAATTATGATACCAAATATTAGTTCGAGCCTTCGGGCACTTGTTTTTATTGTCGCCACTACCATACTCTTCACCAAGGCAACGGCAATGACATACGGCATCAGGCCAATCGATTCAAGAACCTTGGTCCAAAATAGGGTCACCATCTTGGACTCAATCCCCTACCTGGACGTTTGGATCGAGCAAGTAGAATTTGATCCTCCCACAATCAGGGTCGAGATAACAAACGAAAACAACCACACCGTCACCTTTTCCACATGGAACTCACCTCTGGACCCCGAGGCAATTCAAAAGAAGATCCTTAAGAAGAAGCGTAAATCCTTCTGGCCTGTGCCGAGTCTCCCTATTTATAGCCTACGACCAAACTTGACCAGTCCGTGCGAGGTGCACAAGAAGGAGAGGGCCGAGGATGTCGTGGAACTGCAGCCTGGGTCCTCACTGCAGCAAGACCACATGTTCAACATCGAGGAGAGCTGGGGTTTCTTTGAGCGCCGTAGGGCGAGATCGGCTGTACAGATGGTTGGGATGTGGCGTGGAGTGTGGAACATGACCAAGGAGGAGGTGCTGGAGCTGCCAGCACGTGATGATGAGTATTCACAGTGTCATTGGTTTACTTCCAACATTATCATAACGCGGCTTTGAGCAGAGTTTGGTAGACTATTGAGCCGGCGGGCCTCGCCTACCACAGGCACGATACGAAGGGCATTGTCAAGGAGCAAGGTATCACTTGGGCATCGGAATGGGGAGAAGCGAAACTGGATTATTGACCTACCTAATTGAACCATTCGGTTTCTATCATTCGTCCTCAAACTTGTGATTTGCGTCCTCAAAGTTGGCCCGAGTGAGTCATTTTAGAAGCGTGGGGCCGTTGATGATGTTGTTAGATGAGAACAAGTGGCTATCACAGTTTAGGCTAAAGATATCTCTGGATGACATTGATGGTGATAGTATATGAAGATATGCCAGGGTTTGCCTATCACCCCCTCGTCGAAGAGGTTCTTGATTTTCACCGTGACCACCCACCCGTTCTACACGTCACCACCCTCTTGGTCAAGCGGTGCTATCAACTACGCCCCAATTCTTATCTTGTAGTGACGATGATGAAAAGCCACAATCTTAAGCTTATCGGACTCTAGCTATCAAAGTCAAGCATAACCTGGATTGGTGTTGTAGAAATGTGATGGAAGCCCGCTCTTCGGAGAACTCTCATAAACGGAACGATCATCTGTATGATCATAACCAGGCCTACGTAAGTGGTAACGAGTTGACTGGATAGTAGCTTTTGGTGGCGATATGACACATCAATGGTGGTGTTGAATATGAGATCATCCATGTTGACCGTCTGGAGGACTTTGCCCACCTTGATATCTGGGTCTCGTCACACTAACTAGCATTAGTTCATGTATCAGTTACGTTTTGTACGTCAAGGACTCTTAGGTCAACGGCTTTGAATCCTATTTCGGTTAGTTAACATCAACATGATTCTGAGTTTTGCATCATTCCTGATGGTCTCAAGCATCCATGATGAGAAAGTAGCGCCAAGCCTGGGCAGCTGAGTCCAGCTCAACATACTGGTGACGAATGGACAGCCAAGCTGAAGCATCTCCCATCAAGCCAGTAGCGAAGAGATCTGATTAGAGTTAGCGATGGTCATGGCGCCGTTCGTTCCTGGTATCCGCGTTGAGCCAGTCCCAGGCCACAATTCCTCCAACGCCCCCGTTACGCATCCGATTGGTCCCTAGCGCAGTTGTCTTGGAATTTATTGAAACCAGAAACGGCAAGTCTCAAAAGAATGGGGGCAAATGCGCATGTTACGCTTGCGCTGCTCAATTTATTGGCTGACTGAAACGCTTGGAATGTAAAACCACGAGAGAGTTTGGAAGGGTCCATGCGATGACACCTGGCCCTTGCATCAGGAGCGGGTGGCTTCAGAAAAGGACGTTCTAGGTCAGATCTGAAAACGACGAGTTGAACGCATGGTGGGAGGTCGAGAATGGAGGATGTTTTCAGCAGCAATGTGAATGTGAGACAACATGCAGAGGACGCTGCAGGGCTGAGGTGATTCGCACGCATCTTGATCACATTGATGCATGTATGAAACTCAAAAGTAATGTACTTGAGGCAATTCTAGATGGCGTTTGTGCAAGAGATTGTGATGGTGGTGGGACTGAGGCGGATGTGATGACACCAGGCGGCGACAGCTGTTACATCATGCTGGAGACTATCCACAGATTGAATGATACTGACAATGAAGATCATTGTTCCCAACTGTCTGGGGAACTTGATTGATCTACCCCAAAAAGGTGTGGAATGACGCAGGCAGACAACGTTGACAGGGGTGCATCTCCCTCTCCCTCATTCCAACGTTGCTGGCGGCGGGTGAGACAAGGGTCTTCTAGGAACGTTGATCCCACGGAGGGTTCTGGATCCGTAATACAGTTTGGGGAACCCCTCCCGGAGACGTCAAGAACTATCGAAAATGAGGTGTCATAGTCTGTCGGAAAGGTGTCGATGAAGGGTGAATATCGACGCCAGATGGGGATATAAAGAACGCTTGAGCACCACTGGATTCCATCTTTTCTCATCAGCAACAACGCAATACCCATTATCGACTACATTCAATCACTGACAAAGAGCTTCGTCTGCGAGACACCCAAACAGCCAACGACTCCACTATCACCATGCTCCTCTCAACAATATCCGCTCAATCCTTCATCATCATGGGGATCCACCTCATGTCTGGTGCAAACTCGGCCCCCACCGACGACCGTGCAGTCCTGGACGTGGAGGCGACTGCTACTGTCGACATTGGCGCACCCCTGTACATCCAGGCAGAGGCCACAGCAGACGCCGAGGTCACCGTGGACCCAGTCCGTGTTGATACAAAGTTGAAGACCTTTATCGACCCCATCGACAAGAGCGTGCACGACTATCCCGACCGTCCCCCACCTAAGGACTCCGCCGACAAGCGAAGCCTGTCGAACCTGTTCCCCAGAGCCTTGACGGCTGATCAGAAAGAGGGTTTGCGCTTGCACACGGTGGCCCGTAAGAAGAAGGGTGTCAAGGCACTCGTTTGGGACACCAAGCTTGAAGCTGCTGCCAAGGCCTGGGCTCAGAAGATTGCCAAGAGTGGAAAGCTTGCACACTCGGCTAGCAAGGACCGACCCAACCAGGGCGAGAATCTGGCATATGCATGGTGAGATTGATCACAAGTTGATACCACGCTTGCTGACACTTTTCAGGTCGAGTGGAACATACAAAAACCCCATCACTGCTGGAACTCAGAGCTGGTAAGTGACTGTAATGTGTGCATAGAGCGTGACTGACAAGGCGTGGGTAGGCTTGCCGAGGTGAAGAACTACAAGAACGAAGTTATTCCCAAGGGCAAGTTTTCCGAGTACGGCCACTACAGTAAGTTTGACATCCCTTTGCCACTCTTCTCCCACCCGCTAACACCTCCCTCAGCTCAGTGTGTGTGGAAGAACAGTGTCAAAGTCGGCATCGCGACCGTCAGCGACGGCAAGGGTGGCTGGTACACTGTTGCTCGGTATTCCCCACCGGGAAACATTGTTGGGCAAAAGCCTTACTAAGGAAAGAAAAAATGAAGCTATTGGTAGGCTATTGTTGGACAGGAATGCAACCCACATTCCACAAAAGGGGCGCCCCTTAGGCTGGACCGGCGCCTCCCTTACGCTTTCGTTTATTGTACAATTGATACGACATGACCTGGGGAGCGTGTGTAAGACATTCGTTTTAGATATCATTCTTTTATTAAATATTTGACATTGTATTACTATTGTTCCTCCGAGTGACCCACAATGTCTTGCACTTTCAATGTTTCACTCTGAGACTACCATCGACATATTCCCTTGTGAGTATCCCTGATGCATTGTATATGACTATAGAATATTGAATTCTTTCATGTTAGACGCTCAGTTTGAGCTTACCGATCGCTTACGTCCGGTGGCCTCCCTCATTCCGCGTCTTTGGCTTAGGGGGCGTTGGCAATCTTTGCCTCCATTTACAGTACTTGCCCAGCGGGCACACCCGTGGCGCACTCTGCACTTCCGTAAGGGTATTTGGTAATTCTCATTATACGAAATAGAGTCATCTGGAATGATTTTCAAAAGAAGTAGCCGGCATTCGGCTGGAGGCAGGATGGTATGGTTCAAGCATCACATCCCCAGGTATAGTCGCATAGGATTGTCAAGATGGTGTAATTGATTCATGATTTGTTCCCCCCGAATAGCCATGAGATGCCGTGTCTACACTGAAACTGTGCACTTCATCTCTACGACCATCCTTGGGATCGGCAGAGCCTTGACAGCAACAGTGGTTCTCGCAGGACCCTGCCGATAGTCCGGCCAAAACTCATTCCATATTTTATTCACCCCAGAATAATACTCCATATCCGTAAAAAATACCGTCACCTACGGCAGCGTCTTCCAGGTCGGAGGGCTCTTGGATTTTGCCAAGCTCCCCAAGAAGCCCCTGGCTGTCGACTTACTGCTTGCGGTCCCCGATGGCAAGCTTGTGATTGCCAAGTGACCAAGATTACTCGTCCCGTGGATCTTTGGAAGTCTCCCGAGTTCAAGCGTTCATAAGGACATTAGTCTTTGGGCTTCATTCTGGTTTTTGGGTTACTTGGTGAATAATAACTTGACGTGGATTACACCTTTCTCATTTTCCTGACCGTATTAGTGTTCGTCCCTCCTCTCAATGATCTCTTGACTATCACGTATTCTATTCTCTGCCGTAAATATGCCGTGGTCTATCCCAGGCGGGTAAAATAATCATGGAGCCACAATTTGATGGCATGTCTAAGAACACGGACCGCAGGCCCGGTGCGGGGAAGGTAACAATGGCTTCCTTGAAGTGCCTGATGTGCAATTACCGATTCGGCTATTGTTTCTTCTCCATAAGATAACTTTATTATGACTTTCTTGATGATCAAGGGCCACCCACCTGCGCTTGAGTGATAGACTTCACCCTTGGCTGTCGTTCTCATATTGGAGCAAGGCTCCGCCGGCTTCACGCAAAACACAAACCTAATGGCTAACCGTGAGCAATGCAACCCATTTAGCCAAGATGAGCCATGTCCATGAAGGGTTGGCTACGCGGGGTAGTCCCATCTGCCAAGCACTCATTTAACCGGCATATTGTCATTAGCTGGATAAATGAAGCATGTCCCTGAATTGTGCATCTTTAGAGAACGGAAGCTCCTCCATCCGTCCTAATTCGGTAATTGAACGCAACCTCCGCGTGCTTTTCTGGTACCGGCAGATGGACCAAACCTCGGAACACTGCATGGATGCCCTGATTCCACGGTTGCGTCTCCAACATCCTCTTTTGCTATATATAGAGGTATCTGGCCTCTGTTGCTTCTTTCCTTCACGGTCCTATCACTGTCTCATCCTCAGTTCACACTGTAACCATGCACTCGCTTTTCAAGACCGCCCTCTTGACGCTCGTCGTCGCCAGCGAGGTTCTCGCTAGGCCAGCTGCGTGAGTTCCACACACACATGAAAGCCGATCAACCTAACAGGTAGTTTGATACAGCACTCAAGGCCTCGATAGCGCAATCAAGGCCAAAGGAAAGCAACACGTCGGCACTGCCCTCACTCTCGGTAGCGACTCCCGCACTGAGGACATCATCAAGGGCGCATCAGAGTTCGGTGCCATCACTCCCGAGAATGCCATGAAGTGGCAGTCTGTCCAGCCCAGGCGTGGCGAATACACCTTTGGCTCTGCTGATCAACACGCCAATTTCGCCGTCAACAACAACAAGGAGCTTCGATGCCACACTCTTGTCTGGCATAGTCAGCTTGCTCCTTGGGTTGAGGCCGGTAACTTTGACAACCAGACTTTGGTCAAGATCATGGAGGATCATATCAACACTGTTGCAGGAAGGTACAGGGGAAAGTGCACTCACTGGGATGTTGTCAACGAGGGTAAGTCATTCTATCTAGTGAAAATGTCTTGTGCTGACATTGAGCAGCTCTCAATGAGGACGGCAGCTACCGCCAGACCGTCTGGTACAGGACCATCGGAGAAGCTTACATCCCGATGGCCTTCCGCCTCGCTGCCAAGGCGGATCCTAATGCTAAGCTGTGGTACAACGACTATAACCTTGAGTACAACAACGCCAAGACAGCTGGAGCAGCACGCCTCGTGAAGCTTGTCCAATCCTACGGCGTCAAGATTGACGGTGTCGGACTTCAGGGCCATCTTGTTGTGGAGCCCACGCCAACCCAGCCAACAATCACTCCCTCTCGGGAGACCCTCGAAGGGGCCCTGAGGAAATTCACCGATCTCGGCGTCTTTGTTGAGTACACAGAAGTTGACATCCGTATGAGGACACCTGCAACCAAAGAAAAGCTCGAGGAACAGTCAAAGGCTTACCAGCGAGTCGTCGAGTCTTGCATGGCCGTCCAGAAGTGCATTGGCATCACCCTTTGGGTATGAAGCCCTTCCAAGCGATTCTGCGAGTTGATATACTAACTTTAACTAGGGAGTTTCTGACAGGTATTCATGGATTCCCAGCACCTTCCGGGGTGAGGGCGCCGCCCTGGTGTGGGATGAGGAGTTCCAGAAGAAGCCGGCCTACTCTGGCATTTTGAATGCTATCCAGGCAGCAAAGGCCAGGTGGTGGTATTGAGCCATCGGTGTTACTTTAGGCCTTGAAGCTGTCGTATGAATTTACTATTTCCAACTAGCATGTTGTTGAAGGGAAGGTCACATGTGTATGGGAACAAATACAACCAGTCACATCGAGAAGACTGTCTGCCTAGCGCAAGTCGATCACATGATATTCGATGCTATGACTACTCTTTATACAATTCTAAAAAAAAAACATTGATTTGAAGTGCATAAACTGAATTATGTTGAGTTTCTGCAAAATGGCTGGTTATGGTAT
This sequence comes from Fusarium piperis, assembly GCA_027886205.1. Classification (NCBI taxonomy): domain Eukaryota; kingdom Fungi; phylum Ascomycota; class Sordariomycetes; order Hypocreales; family Nectriaceae; genus Fusarium; species Fusarium piperis. The sequence continues at coordinate 57,524 of RZGM01000064.1, read as the reverse complement.
GCCCATCTCTCGAGTAGATGACACTCCTCCTAAGTGGCATTCAGGTGGGCTCATCGGGCTCAAAGTGGTATCCATTGCTACGTTCTGATTACTCTTTTCGCCTGAAGAACAAGGGGCGCCCCAGTTCATTCCCAAATCCCATCTGACCTTGCAAGGAGTCAGCCCTAACGACTTGATTCGGGCCGCGTTGCTCTCCCGGGTGGACATTCATGCACTAGAGTTTATCTCAACCCCTGATATTGCCTCAGCCTTGCTCAAATGGAATCCTGCAAGTGATAGGTCGTTTAGGAGTATGATTAACTATCTATTACCGCGGATGCCTGGATTACGCCACGTAGTTTGCCTCCATCCACCCACCATCCACGTACCATTCCTGTTTTGTCACAAACTTGCTCTCATCACCAAGGAGGAAGGCAATTGTAGCGGCAATCTCTTCTGGCTTGGAGTAGCGCTTGATGATCGATGTAAGATGATCACCCTCAGTCATGGTCCATGTTCCACCACCGTTTGGAAGGTGGAGAGGCTGGCGGATCATGTCCGTATCAATACATCCCCTGATACAACGGTCAGTAGGCAAAACGAACGAGAGATGCAAGGTACGTACGGGCACAGGAGGTTAACTCTGATGGGGTTCTTGGGGTACTTGGCCCCACCCTCATACGCGGCAACCTGGCTGAGGCCGCGGATGGCGTTCTTGGAGGCTGCGTATGCTCCCATGTTTCCAGAAGCATACTTGACCTGCTGACTGCCACAGTTGACGATGCTACCACCTGGCTTCATGTGCTTCATCTCGTACTTGATGCTGTTGAAGGTGCCGATCACGTTGACGTCTAGCATCTCCTTGAGCTCCTCAAGATCGAGGTCCTCAATCGGGTGAATGCTCTTGTTCATCCTAGCTATTGACGATCAGCACCACATCAGTGACCCCCAGGAAACAACTTACCTGCTACATTGGCAGCGCCATCCAACTCCCCCCATTTCTCAACCGTCGCGTTGATCCAGTTCTCCACGTCCGTGGGGTTGGTGACGTTGACAGGAAAGCTCATGACCCTGTCCTCAACATTTGGGATATCCCTCTTAATCTGAGCAACCGCCTTGTTCAAGTTCTCCTCCGACGTCGCGGCCATGGAAACCTTGGCACCCCGAACAAGCAGATAGCGGGTGAGGGCCAGGCCAGTTCCCCGGCTAGCGCCAGTCACGACGATGACCTTGTCCTTGAATGGGTACGGTTCAGCCATTTTGAGAAGCAGGCAAATTTAGAGTTGGAAATGTGTGTCTGAGATGATGCATAGAGTGCCAGGGCTTTGTGATGGATTTATATCCACGTTTTGCGGCACGGACGAATGGTTGCTCCCTGGCTGGGTTAGCTGATCAACCAGTGGTCCCATGGGGATTCAGGGGAATCAAAACACCGCATGATACCCTCACATTTCACATGGCCTAGCTACCAAGTAACGCAAACTTCCATGCTCAGAGACCCGGAATGAGGAGTCAGATCCTTGCCATCTTGACTAATGCCCTCTCTGGGTAAGGGTCCACCATGAATCGCGGGTTTACTCTTCCCTCGGAGCACCCGCGGGACTGGTCAAGATCATCGTCTCACGTTCCATCGCTTCATGGACCTGCAGAGAAGATCGTTTCACCAAATCTTGGCCAAGAGGCTTTGCCTTGGTCTCAGGTCGTGATCTCGGGTCATGAAATATCCACCTCTAAGAGAATTGTAAAGTCGCATCTCGGCGGAGTGCACAAAGAACGCAGCAATGTTTAATGATCCATGTGACTGCTCGGAAGAGAACAAAGACTGACAGCCAATGCTGGGCTTATTGCAGTACATATTATCGTGTTGGCTCGATGTGCATACTCGCAACGTTTCTTTGTTTTAAAGTGAAAACCCACGAGCTCATGGCGAGATATTGGCATTAGCGCGTACTGGAGGCAACGGCTTTCCCTCTTCGCTCGGTCCGAACCGTTGTTGTCTCGGGTTTTCCGCTGATAACGGAATACTTCCAGCCAGTTGAAGCCTCTCAAGGACCTCGTTGTGGGGGCATCTTGGCGTGGGTAACATGTTTGCTTTTCCCACAACGTCAGATAACCATTTTCCACTTTCTTTTCAAGAAAAAATCTCGGCCGGGGAAGCAAAAGGCCCTCACAGGAAATGGGTCGCAAGTCTGGCGAATAGATGTGTTGCGACAAGAGCGCTAAACAACGAGGCATAAAGAATTTCACCAAAAGGAAAAAAGTGACATATCGTGAATTGCCATGACAGGACCACAGTGGTCGACAACAAGCATAGGCGGAATAATCATGCCCAGCCTCGTATTAGAGGTGATGGTGTGAGTTGGTCGGTTATGAAGTGATGATCGCCTCTCAAAACCATCCTTTTGGAAAGACCTGCTGGAGCTGGTTTGTGAGAAACTATCAGATTTATGACAGAGACGTGTTGACGAAAGCTCACTCGGTAATAGGCCAATGAATATGGCGACATATTCCCGGGCTAGTCCCAGCTTATTGTGGACAGGACCACGTCCCCTGCTCGACACACTCGATTCGGGCGAGATCTGCAAACCGTCAGTAGGGGAATTCCCCGAAATCTGTTCACATTGAGAAAGGCCAGGTCTCAAAAGAGTATCTACAGACGGAAGGAATCCCATCTCGTCGGGCTCTCTGCAAGGGGCAAACCATACTGCGGGAGATGTCTCTGAACACAATGGGAATCCTCCTCATGCTCGCATCCCTGTCATGTGGATCGCAGTCATGCGACTGGTAAGCCATTTGTCATGGAAAAAAGAAAACATGCCTCTTCAAGATGGCCAAAAGGAAGAGATCTGCTTCGAAGTGCCAAGCAACGGCCCCTGAAAACCGTTGCAACCAAGAGGGTCGCGAGTCTCAGCTCTCCATAGAGGTTTCCACAACCTTGCCACCGTGGATTTCACCATCCTACGTGGCCGTTGGTCAGCATCAATATTGGATACTATACAAAAAGAAAAAACGACTACAACACTCGATGTGAAGTAACTGATGTTGGGCCTAGAGAAGCCGAGGTTACATTGATCTTCAATATTGCCTAGAGAGCAATGAAGCTACTCATCTACCGGCAGATGAAAAAATGTGTGATTTGCCAAGGTGGCGAAGCTGTTGCGGAACCTGGTTTATTGTGCCTGTGTCAGGGAATGTCTTGTAGATGTAAGAACATCCTGACACTGGGTCAGGTGGAGCGAGGAGCCAAAAGTAAAGAAAGCTCCTGACCTGTCTTTTCACCTTTGTGAAAAGAGACATCTACGTGCAGATCCTGCCCGGCTGAATCTTTATTAGAAGGGCCCAGGTAATCTATGAGAATGGCTTGCCCGGTGAAGCGAAACGTTGAAAACGAGGCCTGCTCGCCAACGAACCTCATCCACGACGATACGAGTCCGACAAGCATTATTTGAGCGTTCGATACAATGTCTGATACCGTCTACATGATGCCTCCGCCTGAGGGTGAGGACAGATGGGCTGCAGGATCCATGGCGCCGGCCCAGGTGGTCATCGGCGCCGTCTTGTTCGCTTTTGGGTCTATCATTTACGGGCTGCGAATCTATACACGAGTTGGAATCATGAACAACGCGTTACGTCTAGACGATTGTGAGTAGCATTTCGACATCCAAGATGGTATTCATCGCTCACCTTGTGCGCAGACCTCACTGGCGCAGCCTTGTTCTCGTGTTGGATGTTCTATGCTTGTACTATGGGTAGTAAGTATTGGGTCATGTCGAGTTGGTAATTGAGTACTGACAATTCATAGTGGTTGCTCAAGGTGGCTGTGGTATCAACTTCTGGCAGGTCTCACAGGCCAAGTATCAGATCTTGCTCAAGGTGCGTTCTCACACATGCTCATTATCATCACCAGCTTCTAACAAACCTCAGTGGACCATCCCCGTAAACATCTTCTACATGTTATCCTCAGACCTCGCCAAGATATCCTTGCTCTTCTTCTACCTCCGTCTCTGCCCTGAACGAACCTTTCGCAGAATCGTCCAGGTCCTCGCTGGCCTCTTCATTACATACGCCGTCGTTTACGCCATGATCAGTCTCTTTGGTTGTCAACCTATCAAGGCCTCTTGGGACCTTGTCGCCATGGCCACGGGCAAGTGCGTCGACAAGTTTGGCTTCTTCTTGGCGGCGTCAGTTGCCAATGTTGTCATGGATCTCGTCATCTTGCTTCTTCCGCTTCGGATTGTCATCCCGCTTCAGATTCCCCGACGTCAAAAGCTATCGCTCTTGCTATTGTTTACAACTGGTGGATTGTGAGTCAAAGCTTGAAATTCATCCTTGAGCCATGCTAACGGTTAAAGTGTCATCATTGTCGCCATCTACAACTGCGTTCTCACCATCAAGCTCTTCAGCAGCCCCAACTACACCTGGGGTCTTGCATATGAACTGTGCTGGATGTACGCCGAGCTCACCGGCTGTATCATCTGCGCCTCTGCGAGTTCGTTGAAGCCATTCTTCAAGAAATGCATTCCCGGCATATTCAGCTCCCTCGGCGCAAGCTACGGCGGCCCTTCTCACAACACAACAAAGGGAACGCACGTCATCAGGAGCAGACGACAGCTCAGTCGCAGGCAATCCGATGCTATCGAGCTCGAGTCTGGAGACGACTCCGAGTCGGGGAGAAAGATCAGAGATGATGACGAAGCCAAGCTCTGGCCTCGACCTACCGCAGAGGATGGTGGCCATACCGTTCAGGTTTCTGCGCCGAGGCAGCCATTCCCTACTTCTTATAACCCCAAGGTGCGAACCCACTCATACTCTCAGGAGGACGCAGCCAAGGGAATCAACATTGTTTCAACTACGGAAATCCAGTACAGCTCCAGACAGTAGACCATTTCATAGAGTAGATATCACGTTTAATAGATTCACGATCAATTGTCACGCGCAAATGATCGTTGGCAGTTGAATCGTCAAGAATAAGCTCATACTTTTCTCGGTTTTTACTTGAGGTTTGCGTAATGGTCCGGCTTCCTCCCCCCTCTTTTCACCCTCTATTCACAGGCCACTCCAATAAAAGGTGTCCGGCAAGACAAAGCTCGCCCGCATGATTTCATCCTGTGGGTTTGAACTGGCGGCAACGATGACAATGTATTCTCCTGCTTCAGCCTTCCACTGGCATATTTCCTGTGACCAGAACGACAATGAGTATTTATCAAGCGTAAACTTAACTGTCTTGGTTTCATCCACTTCCAGAAAGACTTTGGCGAATGCTTTGAGCTCCCTGATAGGCCGCTGAACGGAGCTCTCGGGATCATGGATGTAAACCTGGACAACCTCTGAACCAGGGTATGGACCCGTGTTGGTGACGTCAACCGAGATTTGCATCTTGTGATCGACAACTGACGCGAAATCGCGGGGCACTTGTAGCTTTGAGTACTCAAATTTCGTGTACGAAAGGCCGTGACCAAAGTAGAACAAAGGCTCTCTGTCGACCATCTCGTAGTATCGATGGCCGATAAAGACTCCTTCGCCGTATACGATGTCGTAGTCGGCCTTGGAGAAGGTGAGATAGGCGGGAGTGTGCTTAATGGACTTGGGAAAGGTCAAAGAGAGTCTGCCTGAGGGGTTGACTTTGCCAAAAAGAACGTCAGCAAGACCGTGTCCGGTCTCCTGGCCGCCGAACCATGCGTGCAGCAGAGTTGATGCTTGTGACTCCCATGGCATCTCGATGGGACATCCAGATTGAGTTACGATAATCTAGGGCTGTGTAAGCTCGTGTGTTTCATCAGCAGTTGGAAAGTGTGCTTACGGCATTCTGGTTGGCATTGAGCACGGCTTGGATCAGCTCATCAACCCGGCCAGGTAGTCTCAGATTCTTGCGATCGCTCCCTTCATACTCATAGTCTGAAGATAGGCCTGTAATGACTATGGGGATGTCGACCTTTCCAGCGAGCTCTGCTGCGTCCTTGATACTCTGGTCCTCGTCAAGAAGTTCGTAGCCTCCCACTCGTCCAGTCAAGGTCAAAGCTGTGCCAACACCGCCAGCGACATTTTCATTGACCTGAAGAACCTCAAGCTCTAGGACTTTTCCTTTAGTCACTTCAATGTCGTGGAACCTCTCCATGGAAAGGCGATTAAAGCAAGCCGTGGAGTCGGTCTTGGGAGGTTGGCTCGTCCACAAGTCAATGACTTCTTGTCCGTCGATCTTGAGCCTGCCCTTTCCAGATGTACTGAACCCAAAGCGGAAGAGACCAGAAGTTTCAGCAGTGTAACGAGCGCGGGCCCTGACAAAGTACTTGGTTGGGATAGACTTATGCAGGCTCTCAGGGACATCGATCAACTGTTTCTCGGCAACTTCTGACACAACCACTTGTGTATCAGGGTGTTCGTCTGGATTCTCGCCAAAGATCTCTACATCCCAGCCCTGTGCTCCGGATGAAGTGGTGAGGCCTTTCAGGAGGGGGCTGAACCTGAAGGCTACGGGGACTTGTCAGTTTTCAAATCATTTTAACATCGGATGTATCATCAAACTCACAGTGACAACCTGGCGCATAGGCCACGTTCTCTGCGCCAGCCACTTCGACAATGGCATCGTAAGGGGTCACCGAGTAATACGGTTCAACCTCAGCGCTGCCACCTCCGCAAAGTGCAGGGTTCTTGACATGATCTCCAACCAATCCGAATTTCAGATTTTCTGGGTTCTTGATGGGGAGCTGTTGTCGGCTGTTCTTGAGCAAAACAATGCCCTCTGCAACAAGTTGTCGAATCAGAGCTCGCTGCTCTGGAGTGTCGGAAGCAGGGGCGTCCTTTTGTGACTCGGCCTTCTTAACCTTGTTGACCAGTTTCAACACATTCCTTACAGACTCGTCAACTGTCGCCTGAGACACTTTTCTGCAGTTGACAGCGATACTCAAGCGTTTCCCTCGCCAGTCCGTAGGACCAGGCATCTCCAGATCCAAGCCGGCATTGATAGCTTCCGATGTGCTATAGGTTCCAAACCAGTCACTCATAACGAGACCTTTGAAACCCCATTCATCTCGCAGGATCTGCTTCAATAGAAGGGGATCCTCGCTGACATGAATCCCGTTAATCTTGTTGTACGCGGTCATGATGGTCCAAGGATCGGAGTCTCGAAGAGCCAGTTGAAATGGAAGCATGTGGACTTCTCGCAAGGTGCGTCGAGTCATGCATACGTTGTCTTCGATGCTATTGTCGGACTGGTCATGAGCCGCGTAATGTTTGACACTGGTTGCAACGCCACGCTCTTGGACGCCATTGATATATCGCGAACCCAAGATGCCACTCAAGAACGGGTCTTCTCCAAAGGCCTCAAAACCACGGCCAATCAAGGGAGATCGCTGGAGACAGATGGTAGGTGCCAGAAGAATATCGACACCTCTGGCCTTTGCTTCATCACCCAAGAGTCTTCCGACTTGGTGAAGCAACTCTGCATTGAATGTGGCGCCCATGGCCGTTGCAGATGGGAGCATGGGACTCGGAAGCTAGGTTGTCAGTTATGTCTACATCCTGCAATATGCACCATTGGGCATTAAGCACATACCCGAGTAAACGATCGCCGACCACGGATTCCATGAGGGCCGTCAGATGTCTATGCTAAAGATCAGTCAATGTCTTTACTTTGCAGGCCAAGTGTCTTACAATTAGAGCAGGGATACCATGGCCGGGCAGACCGGTCATTCGAAAAGAACCCTGCCCAGCGAGAAGCTCAACCTTCTCATCCAGGGTGAGCTGGTTGATCAAAGTTTCGACGTCTAACGGAGATGAAGCAGACATGGTGTTTGTGAAGATGAGAGAGAACAGCTGATGTAGAGTGTCAGACACGAAAGAGCAGTTTGTAAATGTTGATGCTCCTCAGCGGTTAAATGCAGTCTGTCACTTTATCCTTCGGAAATTCGGCCCTGCTTCCTGGTCTTGGTGCATGCAGTGGTGAGCAAGCGCTGCTACCTCTTGGCTAGGCGGTCAGCTCTAGAGGTCCAGATTGGGCAAGGATCAGAGATCACGACAATGATAAAATGGGCGCGTTTTTGGTTGAAGCATTTCACTGAGCTCAACCCCAAGTTCATATTGCTACTGGATATAAACAATAAGACACAAAATGTCAATATTGAGTTTCCCCAAGCTTCTGTTTGTAGCAACTGCCGAAAATCCCGCCATCATCAAGTGCATGGATTGTTATGGATAATTTGAGTGTTCAAAATAGACGGCGGCCGCCCCTAAATTAACAATCAACAACACCTCAAAGACATCGGCCCGACTCGGCAACTGTCAATGCATTCGTATAAAGATGAACAAGCGACGCCTACTCAGGCTTTTGTCCAATGACAATGAATGACCTCCAAAGCGAGCCATGCTCTTCGACTTCCTTTTCAAATCTCTCTGCGAGATTATCGTAGACAGAATCAGGAACATCGGCTCCCAGTGCTGTAGAATGTCAGAAATTGACCAAGGCTTGATGATGAAATGGGTTTACACTTGGCAGTTTCAACAACACTCGGAATTGTGAGAGTAAACGGCTCCCAAGAGTCTCGGGCGGCCTTGTCATCCCCTAGTCGCTTACCCATAGGCAAATCGACATTTTGGATCGACACATTCACCAGACCAGCAGCTTCAAATGCCTTGTCAAGCTTGCTCGGGAATCTGGCACCAAGGCCAATCTTGTCAAAGATGCCAGAGAAAACCCGGTTCGCGTCGTTGCTTGCTTGGCCAACTTCAGAGCGGTTGTAGTCCAAGTCCATTTCTTGCACTTGTAGCCAGCCTCCAGGGGCGAGAGTAGCTGCATCAATAATCAGATTTGTGTATCTCTTGTTGACAGGCCTAGTCCTTACCAGCAAGATTAGAAACAGCCTTTTGATAACCAACCTTGGCACATCCGGGCAAGACATATCGGACATGAGTAAAGCCAAAAGCTCCATTGAGCTCGCCTGAGGGCGGTTCACATACGTCGTAGACCTGATAGCTGATGTTTCCTTGGGGAGAAGATGGCATAAAGCTATTCATGATGTCCACCCCCACTAACCGAGCAGAAGAGGTGACTTGCTTCTGGAGATCTCGAAGGAGGATTCCTGGTCAGTCGTTAGCTCGCATCATGACATTAGTCTACAAGCTCATCTCACCATCGGCACAACCAACGTCCAGAACTTTCAGCCCCTCCTTGTTCAGGTCTACCGGGGCAAAGACGATTTGGCCATTGAGGCATCGCTGAAGCCATGCATGTTGCTTCCGGAGCCGCTCAACCTCCCGATCACTCTCCTTGAGGAGGTATTGAGGGTCTGCTTCAGTCGACATGTCTTGGATCGGATGAGGAGTGTTTAGGGATGATTGGAGGCGTTGAAAACCTAGAGTATTCTATGTCATCATCCATAATACGCTTGCAGGATGTCATGATTAAATATTTGTCAGAACTCACTGTTGAAAGCTTCTAGTCTATGTGTCCGAAGGTCAAGGAAAAGTGTCCGTACACGACCCTGGCTCTCATTCACTCGGAGACATGTTTAGCGCTGACAGTTATGGATGGCCTGACCCAGAAGGGACCCTCCCAGGATTGTGTGCAAAAATTGCTGTATTGTTATCAAAAGCACATCAATACCCTTTCATCGCCTTGTCAAACATCAGATACCCATGACTAGTCCCCTTTGCTTACACTTATCGTAAGCTAGCTAGTCGGTACTCAAGTTCCAATAAAGATCAAATCACCCGGCAACAGCATCGTGCGCTGGCTCAAGAAGGCAATAGTCTTTGTCACACTGAAGATCATATCCCCCGTGTTGCTCTCTTGCACCGTCCGCGCATTGATCTTGGTCGAGACCTAATGTGCCACGCCTCGATCGAGCAAATAGGACTGGGAGCGAACAACCATCTCGTCTTGCGCGTCTCTACAGTTCTGTCTCACATACCAACCCAGACCTGAGCTTTTGTGAGTGCGGCCGATGACTTCTTTTAGAAGTGCCACCACGTTCACAATCATACAACAAAAGTCTGTGACATGGACGGAATATTATATACCTACCCAAACACCGCAGGTTTTCTTTTCAAGCACATCTTCTTATCGATAATAAATCATCCCCGCGTTTCAACAGATATGATATGGATGACCATTCTCTTGGCGGCCGGGGTTTCATAGTGATGATTGGCCATTTGGCGCTTCGTTGCCTAACGCCACACACACTCATTTAAAATCACGGTGGCTATGGTTGACATTTTCACTCTCACAATGTCTGGATCTATCCAGACGCTCGACACAGAATATGCCTACGTTAAGCCCGCAAGTTATCAATACTCTGCAGAGACTGTGCAGGGAAAAGAGCATCAACTTTGTCCAGGACTTGCCTCAGTCCGACTATCCACCGGCTCATGCGAATACTCTACGAGAAGTCAAGCAATTGGGAGAGACTAAATACGACAGCTTTGCGACCGACGACAATGATTCAACTCCTTGGAGACTCGACCTAAAGGTACGAGTGCTTAATCTAGTGGAAGTGGCCAAGAGGTGCAGACGTAGGAATGAGTCCACCTAGCGCTTTGCTTGCGAGCACCATGTCCTCGCTAGGTTAAGATCTAAGGTAGTCTGGTGCGTTCGAAGCTACTCTGGTAATCAGTTTTCCTGTGCTAATTCTTTATAGCCCCAACTGCAGACAACGGCTTTGGCGGTCGGAAATCGAAGTTATTCGCGATGGTGGTAATGGTGAGGTGCCTGACTCTCTTCAACGTCGCCAGGCAGATCGAGCTCCATGCAGGTGCTCACGGAGCAACCGGCCTGATGATCAGTGAGTCAAGAAGACAATTACTCGTGGGGAAGCCATATTAAAAAGCGCGGAAAAGCTGACATCTTGATAGCCTCGAGGCTAGAGGCATCAATCGTTTGTTCGGGCACAGAGAGGACGAATTGGTCAAACATGATCCGGAATTAGCAGAACTCTTACCCAAGCAGGAGAAGCCCGATGCGATCTATGGACTAAGACCTACAAGGAACCTCGAAAACCTTCTCAATGACAGCCTGAAACCACAATTCGCGAGCACCAATCAAGACGCCCATATTGAAGAGATCCTGCGGCCTTCACCGTTCGACGAGACTGGAGAATCATTGTACTTCCCTTTCCTCCTTCTTGAAGCCAAGTCGGGGAAGTCCGACTGTGATTGGGAGTCAATCCGCCTGCAGAGTGCCTTTCCAGTCCGGACATTCCTTCAGACGCAGCAACGTCTCAAGGCAGCTGCCGGAGAGTCCTCGAAATGGCTATCAGGGCCACTTGTTTGGTTCTTGATGAACAGAGGAGAAGACTGGAGTGTTTCCGTGGCATACCTCTCTGACAGAGTTGTAGCATCGGGGGTCACAGATCAGAGCAGCTGCGTAAGTCAGGGTGTTCCATCTACTTTTCTTCCCCCCCGCTGATAGACTTAGGAAATTGTTGAAGTCTGGACAGGATCCATCACGAAACAAGACGAGGCCCTTCAACTGCTTCTGATCGTTGATTACATTTTCGACTGGGCGAGAGATAAATACCGACATGCCATCATCAGCGAGCTCCGCATTGCAATATTGCTTCTGGAGAGAACGACGCCTTGAGCTTCATAGACACCGATGTCTTCACATCCTCCTTACTCGCGCACACTCGAGTTTCTGACCATGACCAGACCAAGGAGGACGTATACGCAGCGTATCTCGAAGCACAGAAAGTATTCACCAACCTGGACCGTCCCGAGGGCGTCATTCGCAGTGCAACATTTGTTGAATCACGCTTCTGCTGTTTCTTCATAACTCGCGATAACATCCAAAGCTTCTTCAACTCTGTCGAGGCAAATAAGCTCACAAGGCTCCGCTTTCGATCGAGCCTGTACCTGGATAGTGGAGCATTGCTTGACCTTGAAGCGATCAACGAAGTTGAAAGAGCTTGGACGATGAAGGAAAGGGCGTCAATGCATCGAGATTCACCCTCCTCAAAGTTCCGCGTGAATCTAGCCTTTTCATCTTACTTGTCCCCTCAGTGGCACATAGTTCGTGAGCTTCATGTAATCGCTGTCGCCCAAGACGCGTTGCACGAGTTTCAGAATTCGAGGCTCTCACGGTGTCGATGTAACGAAGAGAACTGTTTCAGTCGGGAAGGTCACCATTTTGTTGAGCTCCAGTCAACTTACATGCCTATTGTCAACATGGTCAAAGGGCTCAAAAACATGCCAGCCGCCGACAACCTCTATCATGCCATCAGTCGGGCAGCGTTCCGCCTCGAACAGTATAAGATCGGGGCAGAACTTGAGGTAGTAAATGCACCAGGCATTCGAGACTTCGTCAACTACCTCTACAAGTCGTTCAAAAAGGGAATGTTGGAACCCGATGAATCGTTTCTCAGAGTGTCCAAAATCTTCGAACACCACCATTCAGCCCATTCAAGGGCGAACCTTTCTCGGGCTCGCGAATGCAAACATCTGTATGCTTCAGAGGATGGATGCGTTTTGATTTATTCAAGATCCAGTCCAAGAGAACCTAATAGGTCAAAAGCTATTGTTTGCGCGTATTTCATCCATCCTTCTCCCTCGGTCGATGATTTTGGCCGCCTATGTGGAATGATCAAAAAAGGCTTCGAAACTCGTGGCGTTCATCATACTACCCAGGACAATGGGAACTCGACCCTCACAGATGCAACTCAACCAGACAGGTGTTCCACTCCGTGGAATATCATGAACACGTACGGAGTGACGTGGCATGGGCTTGAATTTCATAAAATGGTCACATCCTTCACCGACCCTGCTCTACCAGTCCTTCTGAAGACACAAGGTCTTCCGGAAAGGTGCATTGGCTCTTCCTTGCCTTTTGCTTGCATCGCGGAGTGCCTAAAACTCCCGTGGTCCGATAGTCGTGCTACCTACATCGGTGATGGACCAGGACTTTACGGTCTCCAGTTCATCGTTTACAAGGTCGCGCTTAGGCGCTTGAGAAAGAATTTCATCCAAGAGCATTGGATTCGCTGTTGCGCTCATTGCACTACCCAGGACATATCAGAATCCTTGCCCACCACCTGCCAGTGTCGTTGTCTGAGCCCGTGGGTGTCAGACATGATCCACAAAAAAGGCTTGCTGAAATGGCAAGTACAAAGCAGCGAAAGGGACTCTATCATTGCGGAATATCCTGCTTTTGATAAACCCTTCAAAGACTTGAAGGAGCTGTACGAGCAGTATGATCAGTTTGTCTCGTGGCAGTTAAAGCAGGAGAGTAGGAAGTGGGACCTGGAACGCAAAAGGCCCCGTGTTGATAGCTAAGACCGTGTTTAAGACAGGTTTATCGTTGGTAATAACTATAGATCGCTATGGAGTGAACAGTAGTTCAACAAAGCGTAGAGCATCTCTTGAGGCCCAGAGACCCAGTTGTCTCTTCAGAAAAACGTCACTACCCCAGCCCAAAACTCTCCCGCACCGCATCTCCAAATCACCGTATAGCCTCTTCAATCTTATCCGATGGCGCAGCCTCATACGTTGTGCGGTAAAAGAGTGTATTATGTTCCTCGGCCTTGTCGGTGTGGAAGAAGTTGCTTTTGATCACCAGTGCGCGGTGTTCAATGTTGGCCATGAAGGTCTCATGCCCAATGTCAGTGATACTACTTGAGAGAGTTGCCCACACGCTCAGCCGACTATCTGCTCAAGACGTAGTCCCATCTCTTGGCCTTGGGCTTGTGGCCGTGCTTCGGAAGCGTCATCCCGAGGAGATATCTCGACCGGGCCTTCTTACTACGAGACCTCTTCATGAGAGATAAGGATATTGCCAGACAAGCTCAACTCACGCCTCTCCAGCATGGTGCTGAGAACAGGCTATGCTTCCTCAAGATCAATGGCAAGGACAATTTGTTTGAACAATGTCTGCTCGAGGTGCAACTCAAAGGGTTTGTCTAAGCCAAAGCTGTACTTGACGTAAGCATCACAGACGACGAGCTGCAAGAAGAATGTTGCTATATTATAGGTAATATTCGACGGCTTCCTATACTAAATTAAGATTTCATTGCCGACTGATTCATCAAGCTTGTTATGTCTTCGGTCGTATGGCTGGTCGACTTCCGTCAACGCACTCATCTTCAAAGGACTCAAAATTCCGATGTTTCTCTCTCACAACATTTGGAGCTCAAGCAAGATAGGGGAAAACAAGAGTATTTATCACGTCTTTCTCCACATGTCTTCTCCCCCAGGCCTTTCTTTGGCCTTTGTTTTCTCGCAAGTTTGAAGCAGCTAGAGTCAGCCTATGTTGTTGTGCCTTGGCCCGTTCGATTCTCCGCAAGTTTATGAGCGGGACGAGCGAAACAAATAAGCTTACATGCGTCTTGGAAGTTATTCACTTCCCTTTCTAGGCAGGTACTCAATACGATACAAGAATCCCAAGTTCCATTCAGCGCACTTGCTCTCCTTCCAAACCTCGTGTTAAGCAAGCTCAATTGTCACCTTCTCATCTAGGCTAGGAGGCCCAATTTTCCGTCTCGTCATCATTTTTAATACACCTGTCTAGACTTACCAAGCCTTGTTTTCAACATTGTGCAAAGAATCAGCAACGAATGAGGTCACAGGCGCTGAGACATACCTTTCTTGGGAGCGTGGCGATGCTTACATCCAACGTATGCCCAGACATTTCCCCACAAGATATCAATACTCGAGTCTTACAAGGACTCAAATAGGAAGGTAGAATCATTCCATGAAAGGAAGGCAGAATATTGACGGGCGAAGGTCCGGATCCCTCAAGGACCGATGATCCGAATATTTATGTATAAAAGAGTACAGCTATGACAGATGAATTCAAACAAACAATCCAAGGCCACTCTCACCTCTTCAATCACAGAAGAATCAACCACTCTACTCAGTACCTCTGTCACTTTCATCATGAAGTTTTCCGCCCTCACCCTTTTCGCCCTGGCCTCTCTGGCCGTCGCTGCCCCGGCCCCCGAAGCCAATGGGGACGCCATGAGTCTTTCCGATGTCACCAACCTGATCAAGAAGGGCGAAGCCAAGGTTGAGATCGCCAATGCAAAGGAATGCAAGTACCGCTGCTGCAACAACTTTGGCTGGTGCCCTTGCTGCTAAGTTCATCCATCTGTGGACTGCGCCATCTTTGAGGTATGGGAATGTCATTAGCCATCCTTGCTCCTCTCTAGATTTTGACAGAAATCAGCACAATCTTGAACTTGATTGCCGATCAAGTACTGGTGATTAGTGATGGTGGAGGTTTTCCCGGGATGGTGTTGCTCTGGAGGTCAGATAGTTAAGGAGCAAATACCAGTCTCGATATTATCCCCGTTTTCTTCCTCTTCCTTAGCTATGAGTGGTTTATTTTATTTTCCTTCTATTTAAATAGCACAGATTATTATCTTCTGAGTTTAGTCCATGTTCTAGGTGTTTAGCCTTCCTTATGCAAAGGGTAACAAGCTCATTAAATTATACGAATGCCGTCATACATTCCTACCTTTCCAGTATACTAAGATACGATCGCAGCCACAGCAAAATAACACGTATTTCAGATAGTGCTCTAGCAGTCAGCCAGCGAGATTCTGGGGCATGACCGTGGCTGAAAGTGGCTCTAGTTGAAGGCTTCTGTTGTGGCTCCGTTGGCTGACAAGTTCGCGATATAGATAAGAAGTACTTTAATCGCAGTGGGCGTACAGTGGGTCGTGCAAGTGTTTCTTATCTCTCATCGTGCTCAGCCCCACCAGCCACTCCACAGTCAGAACCACGCACGTGGCGATTCAAGATAGAAAGATTTTGTGTTGAGACTGATTCAGGCTGTGAGAATGAAATGCGCATAATGGAGTCGCATGAGCTATTTATCTTTTATCCTAGACGTAAGTGTAGATAATTAAAGGTCTCGCAAAGTACTTCATGACTGGACCTTTCTCTCTCTTGGAAGAGAAATCAATGATCACGAGAAAACTACTGGCTGGGTGCAGGGTAGCCTGGGGTGGTGAGAATTGCGTCATCGGCCCACTCGCTCACCCATTCATTCTGTCACTCCGTGGAGCGGACGAGATGACTTCTTTCGAAATGGAACTTGAGGCTAATAACGCATAATATATTCCTACCTATCGTGCAGTCGCCGGTTTCCACATGTTTCTCTTCTCTTTAGGTCCCTGATTTTGCTGTGCTACACGGAGCCTCCCGGTCCACGCCAAGCCGTCAAGTCGCAACGCCAAGCCCCCAGGCCCTGCCAAGCCTTCGATCAGATCTATTGAGCCTCAGCTACACATGATGGCTGAAATAGCCAATGCTAGTCATTGTTGCAAAGCGCAACTACGACGTTGTATATAATATATGTTTTATGGTCTCTCGGAGGGAAATTGCAACCACCTTGTCACTCATCACCACCCTCCCCCCGGGCTTGCCGCAAACCTTCCACACCTCCCAGCTGTTTAGAGGCAGAGTGTGCACATCGGATACAGCAGCGGCATGTTTGTTTTCATATCTCCGGGCCTGATTTCAGAAATAAGCAAGCCCTCATTCGACATTGCTTCGTCTCAAGATCAACACATAGATCCTTTCACATTCCTTCTTTGGAAACTAATGCGAAAGATGAAGGGACCTTTTGAAGAAATGACACGCTCGTGTCTGCCTCGGTAAATTAACCTGTGATAAGACGCAACCGGCAACCCAATTAGCGTCCCTCTACGCATCTCCGCGTCGTATGTTATGCGCGGGGTTCGCACTAGCGATAAGACCGGCCGGTTAGATCGGCTCCGTTCGCTGACCCAGGTGTGACACACGGGGTGCCCGACTGATACGCCATCTTGCGTCGATCGAGATACGCAGAGATACCTGGAACCTGGTCAATTTGGAAGGGAAAGGGGCGTCATTTACCCCAGACTTACTTGTATCTCTTGGTAGATCAATGTCGGTTGCATTGCTGTAACCCCGTCATTCCCGAACTTGGTCAAGCCTGGGATAAATCTCCCTAGAACTGTGACCCCCCGTCTTCTTCTAGAGCTGTTCTTTCTTCCACATCCCCTAGATTCTTGATAGCTTCGCCAATTGCCATTAATGCCGCTGAAGCCATGCCACAGTTTGAAAAAACCACACGTACCACGTAAGCATCTTCTGAAGCTTCCAACCGTTTTCTCTCAGGCACACGCGAGAAATGGCAGACACACGCGACCAACGGCGGGATTGATAGCCTCTCGACGTAACGGGTTAGAGCACCCCCCGGTCATTCATGTGGCGTAGTGCCCTTCTCTTCCGGCATAGTCTTGCCGCTTTATCCGTGTATGCTAGCTTTCCCCCAGATCAGACCAACGATTAACTGTAATACTCATATTACGTATCGGTTTACTCTGGTCATTGGGACCTTCCTTATTGACTTAGGCCCGAATAGACGTGCTATCTACCATGTCTTTGCCACCTACTGGGAGATGTTATATCTGGCTTCTCCCGCTGTGATCGTCCATAGCAATTTGTTTCAACCTAGTCAACCTTTTTTGTTGAGAGTTGAATTGACAATGGCAGAAATCAGCCCCAAGAGTGAAGCCCTCGAGGCTCAAGAGGGTTCTCCAAGATTGGATGAGAAGCCAGGTTCTAGTGAAGTCGCCACCGAATATGAAAAGTCGTGGGCCACTCGCAACGGACTCACTCTCGAGTCCTTTACCGCTCATGAGGATCATGGCAAGGGATCAGTAGAGCTTGAGCGACGGATGAAGCCTCGCCATCTCAACATGATTGCCATTGGTGGAAGGTGAGCATCTCCCCCGACTCATTGAAACCCGGCCTTTGAGTTTGGGTGCTAACTGAACCTAGTATCGGTGCTGGTTTCTTCGTCGGTAGTGGAGCTGCCTTGCAAACAGGTGGCCCTGGATCTGTTCTTATCGGTTTCCTCATCATGGGTGTCATGATGTTCAACGTTGTGTACGCTCTTGGTGAGCTTGCTGTCATGTATCCCGTGTCTGGTGGTTTCTACACGCAAGTCAACCATGATCGATAATTCAAGAAAATGCACTAACGGTGATCTAGGTACGCCAACCGATTCGTTGATCCCTCCTGGGGTTTCGCCATGGGTTGGAATTATGTCATGCAATGGGCTTTCGTCTTACCTCTGGAACTGACAGTCTGCGGTACTGTTATTCAGTATTGGGCTCCCACCAGTAACGTAGCCATTTGGATTAGCGTGAGTAGCCATGTTCAAGTGGAACTCGACCTAGACTGACAACTCTTCAAGGTTTTCCTCGTCGTCATCATCATCATCAACATCTTTGGCACTCTTGGATACGCCGAAGAAGAGTTCTGGGCCTCGCTTCTCAAGCTTTCAGCAACTGTCATCTTCATGATCGTTGCTGTTGTTCTCGTCTGTGGCGGTGGACCTTCTGATGGCTTGTATCACGAATACTGGGGTGCCCGACTCTGGTATGACCCAGGCGCCTTTCAGCATGGCTTCCGAGGATTCTGTGGTATGTATCTCACAGCCGACAATGGTTCATGAAGTACAATATCTAACATGATATAGGTGTCTTTGTCACTGCTGCCTTTTCTTTCAGCGGTACCGAACTCGTCGGTCTCGCCGCCGCTGAAGCCAAGAACCCCGCCAAGGCCCTCCCCGGCGCCATCAAGCAGGTCTTCTGGCGAATCACCCTCTTCTACGTCGTTGGTCTCCTCTTGGTCGGTCTTCTGGTCGACTCCACCGACAAGCGACTGTTGAACGCCGGCAGCGACGACCCCAGCGCCTCTCCCTTTGTCATCGCCATCGCCAATGCCGGTCTCAAGGGTTACGACTCGTTCATGAACGTCATCATCTTGGTTTCCGTCCTGTCTATCGGTGTTTCTTGTGTGTACGGTGGTAGCCGAACTCTTGTCGCTCTTGCCCAACAAGGTTTCGCTCCCAAGTTCTTTGCATACATTGACAAGTCAGGCCGTCCCCTTCCCGCCGTCGCCTCCATCATCTTGATCGGCTTCCTTGGTTTTCTCAGCGTCAACGGAAATGGCAGCACCGTCTTCACCTGGCTGCAGGCTCTTTCCGGTCTGGCTGCGTTGTTCACCTGGGGATCTATCTGTCTCTGCCACATCCGATTCCGACATGCTTGGAAGTATCATGGCCACACCCTCGACGAGATCCCCTTCAAGGCTATTGCGGGTATTTGGGGCTCATACATCGGCCTAGGACTCAACATCATCGTTCTGATTGCCCAGTTCTACACTGCTATCACCAACCTCGACGGCTCCGTCGGTGATGCCGAATCTTTCTTCGAGTCCTACCTCGCCTTCCCAGTCGTCATCATCTTTTACATCTTTGGCTACATCTGGAAGAGACAGGGTTGGTTGAAGCTCAGTGAGATTGACCTCGACACTGGTCTTCGTGAGCATGACTGGGACAGCATCAATGCTTACCGTCGTGAGCTTGCTGCGGCACCCGCCTGGAAGCGTGTGCTGAATGTCATTTTTTAAGTTGGGATAATAGCATAGTTGTAGATAGTGTTTACTTTGGCGATTAAGCATTTGCTTCCTCAACCAAATCCATAGCGTATTTCAGCATCCGAGTGGTTTTATTACAGTTCGACTCTGCTTCTTTTATTCCGTGTGTGAATGCATTTGATTCAAGCATGTAGTAAGTAATCAAGTGGACCGTTTGGCTTGGTTCTTTGGACATGGTGGAGAAGAGTTACGCAACCCAAGTAGGCAACTCAGTCTGCCTGCTTGTCCCCAACAGTTCCTACTAGCCACTCTATTTGGGTACTTATCCTATATAGTGAAGAAATTTGATAACTTTTTATTCTTATACGAACGCCCATGCTTGTCATCCGATGCCGCAACAAGCCTTTGTCAAAAATCTGAATGATCTTGCAAAGCGAGCTGCCCAGCTCAGTCAAACACATCTCACCCAGATTTGTGTATCGAACTGATCCTGAAGCATCCCGGAGAATAGTATTAGAGGAACGGGGGTTGAAATCGGTAGGAAGTTGGTCACATTTAAGTTTATTTGTAAATCCTATACAACCACCTGACTTTACTGTTGTGCGGCAGCAGCCTGCTGTTCTTCAACCTCCTTGTCAATAATAACCACACGCAAAATCTTGGCCAAGTCGTCTTCTGGGGCTCGAGACTTGACATCCAGCCCTTTGAAAGTATCCGTGCTGACAATCAAATTCGCGATAAAGGCACACTCCTCATCGCCAACCGTCTCGGAACGGACGTGATGACACCCTGGAGCTTCATACCAGCTCTCGCCCGGACCGTAAACCTTGGCGCCGCTATCGTGGGAGTGCGTCTCACCGGTTGCTGGGTCTACGTGGGTGTGCACCATCTGGTTGAGGACGTGGCCTCGGATGACGGTTGCCACCACAGCTGCGCCGGCGTGCGTGTGAGGAGGCGTAGCTAAAGCTCGGTAAGTCTCAAGCTGGTAATTAAACACAAGGAAATACTCACCCGCATTTACAGGAGCCGTGACGGTGAGTCCGAGCCACGTTTGCCCTGGGATGTTGGGCGGGTGGTGCACATGAGATACAGCAACACCAACGGTCGGCCGTCTAAATAAAGTGAGTTTATACTCTCAACGGCCACCGATTTTGCTAATGAAAAGGTTGGAACTGCAGTGTACTGACCCATCGACCGTCCATTGGCCATCCTTCTTGACCACATTCTGATCCTGCCACCGGAGGTTCAAGTCGACATTGGGAAAGTCCATGATGCTGAATTGTTTGAAGAGTGCTGTTTGTATGAAAGGACGACGATGTAACGGAGAAACCGGCTGCTTTTATACACAACTCAATCCGAACTGCTCTCTGCTATTAGCTTGATTTCTTGTTGAGTAGGCGGGTCGTTCGGAGATCCGCAGGGCGAATGTGTTGAGGTCCCCACGTTTCCACGCGTCAATCATAAGCACTATGAACACCCAGACTTGTTTCACAGTGTTTGATAGCCAGGTGGTTATGCAGGTTCTTATTTGACAGTGCAAAATCTATGCACAAGGGTGGTTGAGGACAAACCTGAGGCAGCCAGAGGGAGCAGGAGAACTAACACAACAGCCACAACTCTCAATCAACATGGTTTCCTGATTACAACGCCGTGACTCATCCTTTGGTCATGAGGAAGTTTCAATTTTCAGCTCCGGGTCAACCGGGCATTGATGACTTTGCGATGATGCAAAGAGGTGGGACGGTAATTGGCAGACTCGACGGTGCCAAGCTTTGAGCTGTGGTTGGTAGATTGCCGTATTGGGAAAACAGTGCTGCCAGCACTGTCTACCCGTGGCACGTTGCTTCAAAGAGGTTGTATTCAGAAGACAAATGTAGCTGTCAGCAACGGAATGTTACGGGAGAGAGATTGAACTGAAATTGAGTACAAATAGACTCGATGGAAGCAGAGTTTAAAGACATCAGGCATCAGTAGCTGTCTAAGTATGTCAAGAGTCATCTCCTTTGGCATTATTCCACGCACAACTTTTACATCTGCCTTTACTCGAACTCGGCTTCATTCGAACCATCTTTTCAGTTCTAACTTTGCCATCAACCGCTTTCAACCTATCACACGAACCATGGCCTCTTTCAACGTACCCACCACGATGAAGGCAGTCCTCCAGCCCGACAAGAACTCTCACAACCTCATCCTCTCCGAGATCCCCATTCCCGTGCCTACTCACCCTGAGGATGTTCTGGTCAAGGTACACGCCACTGCTCCATGCAAAGGCGAACTCGACTGGGCTCTCTGGGCCCCCGATTTCATCGGCGACGACAAGACTCCCATCCCAGGGCAGGATCTTGCAGGCACTGTTGTCTCTGCTCCGGAAACCAGTGGCTTCAAGAGCGGCGACGAGGTCTACGCTCGCATCGAAGCCAACCGTCCGGGTGCTGCGGCTGAATACACCTTGGCACGTGTGCGAGAGCTTGCCATTAGGCCTAAGAACCTTAGCTGGGCTGAAACTGCGGCGACCCCGATCAGTGCCTTGACAGCATACCAATCACTCTTCACTAAGGGGCCGCTAGATCCTTCGGCATTGAATGGCGACGCAACTGCCAAGGAGAAGAACTCCAAGATAAGCCTTCTCATCACGGCCGCAGCTGGAGGAGTCGGCAGTTGGGCGGTCCAGCTTGCGAGTGCTGCTGGAGTTAGTCGGCTGGTTGCCGTGGTTGGCCCAAAGAACGGCGACTTTGTTCGAGATCTCGGCGCCACAGAGACTGTCGACTACAAGAAACAGAGTATCGGCGAATGGGTTGCCGAGGATCCCCAGTCTCGACAGATTGACTTTGTCTTTGACTGCATCGGAGGTCAATCGCTCGCCCAGTCCTGGTACGCGGTCCGAGAAGGCGGAACTATCGTCGGTGTGTGCAGTGTGCCAGAGGACAGCCGCCCAACAGACGTGAAGAAGAACGTTGAAAGCCTCTGGTTTGTCATTACTCCGCTTGGCAAGGACCTCGACATCATCACTGGTTTTCTGGAGGCGGGAAAGTTGAAGCCAAACATTGACAGTGTTGTCAAGTTTGGTGAATTTGCCGAGGCCTGGGACAAGGTTGAATCTGGCCGGGCGAGAGGAAAGGTTGTTGTTGAGGTGTCTGACTAGGTATGAGAAGGAGATTTGAGGCTTAAATGGTGGTTCTATGCTTGATGAAACTCAAACCAGATTGATAATGGCCCAGGCAGAAATCTATCCTGCATATCAATAGGTATACAAAAAGCTTCATCTAAATGAACAAACTTTGCAAGAGATGCACCGCAGTCTCAACAAATCTTTTGACTTTCCTAGAAACACATATAAGCAGCGTGAAATGATGCTTCTCCTCTCCCAATTTCGTCTATCACGAACAGGCCCATCGAGAAGAAACAAAATCGACATCCACTATCCTATAATCCTTTACCAGAAAAATGGGTTCAAGTTTGCTTGGTCCTGAGTTGGCCCCAAACAACGCGTCTAACTGCCGCATGGGTACAGAAACATATAAAGCGGTCACACTGGAGTTCCTCGACAAGGCATGGGGAGATGAACAGTGGATGCCCCCAGCCACTATCCCGCGCCGTGACCGTGGGGGTACGCCATTCCCCCTGAACCGTCCCTGGACCGTGGGTGAGTTGGATGTGCTCAAAGACATCACCATATCTGCTTTAAGCAGAGACAGCCTTCCTCTCTCCGCGCTCTACATGCCTGGGGGAGCCATCTTCGAGGCCGCCTCTGAGTCCGAGCAGCCTCGGTGGTGCATCAAGATTTGCGCCAAAGCTCGTCGCGCCATCAGGGAGAGCGCAAAGCCACGCCTGACAAAGAAAGAAGTCTTTGACATGGTGATGGCTGGTACCCTCGACGGCAAAGTCCAAGTGTGCATCCCGGAAGCTTCAGGCGAGATGAAGTGCGGCTGTCCGGAGCTCCAGGGCTGTCTTTGCGAGCAGCCAAGTCTCAAACTCGAGCAGCCTGTGAGTGACGTTGGGCTATCGAAAAAGTCGAGGCGCGAGTCGGATCCAGAGCCACGGTTTTTGGCTTCTTTTTGGGAATTTTATGACCAAAAAAGGAAGCTTTTGGCTTAAAGAATAGATCTTTGGCATTTGCCATGATATGGGATTGGGGTTGCTATTGTGTGGGTGGATGTTTGTGGAATGGCATAAGGAGAGCGACGGCGCAACTGGTGTGTTTTTGGGAATTGGCGAAGAGACCATCATGGATACGCCTTACTGGCGTCCTGTTTGTACAGGGTTGAATGAACGTTGTTATTCTCATATTAATTCATGTAATAAAAGGTCAAGCAGACTCGCTCTACACGCAAAACTCTGTCTTGACATGCAAACACATCCCAATATGCTTCCTTGCAAACCCAACTGTAACCATATTTCTTCCAAAACATCAATTCGTAATCATAGGCGAGCAGAAAAGCTGGCCGTGCTGGTCTGGCCGTAGGGACTTGACTCTGGCTTGTACAGAGCAGGTGCCGAAACGGTGGCCTTGATGCGGCGGCCAAAGTACTCAATCTCGACGATGTCTCCGTCGATGACATCCTTGGGGAGGTAGGCGTAGGCAATGGGCTTGCCGATGCTATATCCGAATGCTGAGCTGGTGATGTAGCTAACTGCTCGACCCTTGGCGAACACGGGCTCCTTTCCAAGAACCACTGATCGCCCATCGTTGATGATGAGACCACGAAGTCGCTTGGCAGCCTTCTCGCTGGACTTGCCCTTGAGTGCAGCGTGTCCAACATAACCCTCCTTGCCGGGATGAATGGCGAACTCAAGTCCAGCCTCGTAAGGGTCATACTCGGTTGTTAAGTCGATGCCGAAAGATCGGAAGCCCTTCTCGATCCGCAAAGCGTTGAATGCGCTTCGACCAGCAGCGATGACTCCATAAGGTTGACCAGCCTGCCAGAGAGCATCCCAAAGTCTCAAGCCGTTGTCAGCAGTTGTGTAAATCTCCCAACCCTGTTCGCCAATGTACGAGAAGTTCGTGGCAATGACGGGGATACCGGCAATGACCGCCTTCTTGGTGTGGAGATAGGGAAGAGCTCGGTTGCTAAAGTCGTCCTTGGTGACCAACTTGATCGCATCTTGAGCACGTGGGCCCCAGAATCCGACGCTGGCGAGACCACCAGTGATGTCGCGGACTTCAACAAATCGGTAAGGAGACTTCTTGGTCTGAACACGAGCTTCCCGAGTAAAGTAGGCCAAGTCGACAGGACCGTTGACACCAATGTGGAACAGATCCTCCGAGAGTCTGGATACAAAGACATCGCTGCGAATACCTCCATGGTCGTCGAGGAGGAGAGTAAATGTGACGGTGCCTGGTTTTCCAGCAACATTGCCAGTCGATAGACGCTGAAGAAGCTCTGCCGCACCTGGACCAGACACCTCGAGTCTCCGGATGGGGGTCATGTCGTACATGGCCAGTGACGTTCGTGTCTTCCAAGCCTCTGCCGTAGAGATAGGTGAGTAGAACCTGGATGACCAGGCATCACGTTCCACGGGCTTCCACTCCTCAGGGAGATCCTTGATCAACTTTTGATTGGCCTCGAACCAATGAGGGCGCTCCCAGCCACCACCCTCAAGGAAATAGGCACCAAGATCTTGCTGGCGGGAATGGAATGGGCTGACTCGCAGGTTTCGAGGTGACTCCTTGGGCTGCATGGGATGGATAATGTCATAAACCTCGACAAAGTTTTGCGAACATGTCTCAACCACATAACCGGGTGAGAGCTGCACCTGCTCAAATCGCGAGAGCTCGCAGTCGGTGAGATCAAGCTCAGACTTGCCTGTCGTTAGAACCTGGGCTAGAGCTCGAGCTACACCTGCAGAGTGCGTCACCCACACAGCCTCGGCCACATAGAAGTTGTCGAAGCCGGGGGCCTGACCGACAAGCGGGCCGTTGTCGGGGGTGAAGGACATGATGCCGTTGAACCCACTCGCGATCTCGGTCTCTCGCAGAGCGGGGAGAATCTCCTGGGTGAGCTTCCAGGCTGGCTCAAAGTCCTTGGGAGTAAAATCGAGACGGGATGGCATATTGTGCTCGGTGACATGCTTGGGTGTCTTGCCCAACGAGGCGGCCACAACAGGCATCGGTCGATGACCGTAGAAGCCGATACCGTAATGGTCACCGTGCTCGCGATAGTACAGGTCCTGATCCTGATGTCGCAGGATAGGAAGTCTCACACCGTTGGTCTCAGGAACCCTGGCCGCCTGACCAGGCACGGGGGTCGTCTTGACGTATTGATGTCCCATTGGCGTTAGAGGGATAGGCACGCCGACCATTGCTCCCACCTCGACGCCCCAGAAGCCAGCGCATGAGATGACAATGTCGGCAGGAATGGTGCCATCGCGTGTGACAACACCCGAGACGTGACCATTGGCGTGGTCGATGCTGGTGACCGTTGTTGAGCCCAGGTAGCGCACGCCAGCCTTGCGGGTGCGGTTGATGAGTTCTTGGACGGCGCGGGCAGCTAGTGCCAGACCATCGGTAGGAATATGCAGGCCACCGAGGACGAGATCTTTATTCAAAAGAGGGTACACCTCGAGACATCGCTCAGGGCTGATGAGATGGGCCTCGACGCCAAATGAAGAGGCATATCCCTTCTTTCGCTTGAGCTCTTCCAAACGCTCAGGGGTGGTGGCGATTTCCAAGCCACCAACCTGCCTGAAGCAATCAAGAGACAAGAGCTTCTCGACAGTGTATTTGGCAAAGGTGGTCATTGTCTTGGACGTGGTGGTCTGAAAGACAAGGCCAGGGGCATGAGAGGTAGATCCGCCGGGCATGTCCAGGGGACCCTGGTCGACGACGGTGATGTCTGACCAGCCGCGGGAGACCAGCTCATCGGCGACGTTGACGCCGACGATGCCGGCTCCAATGATGACAACGCGTGGCGAGGGAGCCATGGTATTGGATTAGTCCCTTGTGTGTGAAGTAGGGGGTTTGTGCGATGAACCACACAGAGGACGCTATTGGCAAAAGGATGAAGCTTGAATTATATCCAAACAGCTTGCCTTTCACACCTCCGCACTCGAACTAAAATAAGACCAGTCGATACACAGCCCATGTCATGGTTGCGATAACTATACCCCTACGCCTACGCCTCCGGTTGCGGGAGCGATCACGTGATCGGGATAGGAAGCCGGACAGGAGGGTGTGTCTTGACGGGGTCACCCTATCTCCCCTCGGGTGGCTACGAGTACATGTAGGCTATGCGGGGGAGATAACGAAGAGGGAGGGAGGGGTGGTCCATATGGCGATTCTCTGATGGTCGGGCATCAAGTACCGGTAGACAAGGCCCCGTGCTGAGATGATAGGACGCGTGATATCTCCAGTTCTAATGCATGCAGTGCTGCAGACGGAAAGAGAGCTTGTTCCAACGGCCGCTATCAGAAGTGTCCATCCAGATCGGAGTGGCTGGGGACGGTCTGAAGGTCCGAGCGATTCAGCTATTCGTTCCTCGCTAAAGTCAGCTGCTCGATCAAATTCTCCAACGCGGCGGGGGAGGCCTTCACCGTAGTCGGAAGCGATAATCGGCTTTGTGTGACGCGCCTAGTTGGTGGTCAAGTGATGTTGTGGAAGCATCACCATCGTTTCGTCTCACCGCTCAAGTGGTTGTATACAGAGCATTGGTGTGATCGAGTCCAGCCTGTGCACGACAGTGACGAGGCAATGCATCGGTAGTGATACAACATTGTTTGGATCAAAGCGCAATTGACTTTTTCGGTTGACTTTCCGATATACACAGAGCTTACTGGTCCGGCAGAACGCGTTCTTAAGCGGCTTCTCCCTCCAATGATGTTGATAAGACACACCGTTTCCGCAACGCCAATGGTAGGGCCGAAATCGTGACAGATGAACGTCTTCTGGCCAACCCTCTATTATTGAGGCGCGAGGAGAAAGAAACTAAAGGCTGAGATGAATCACCAAGTCGATTCACACCGAAAGAGCGACAAGAGAGATGGGCCATGTCGCAATCTTGCGATGTGTCAGGGCGAGGTAGAATCGGCAATGTAGAGTTGGAGAAAGATAAGGTGAGTCTTTTACGATATTAATCGGGATCCGAAAGAGCTCGTATTTGGAATAAGGCAAAGGGGAGTGCTGGTCGCCCAACGTGCAATCATGGTCGTGATATTGAGGGCGTTGACGACGCCGAGTTGCCTATTGATACCAGGTTTCTTTACAGCGATACTTTTGGCAAATCATGTCAGGCCCAACGAGGAGCGTGATATGTACATGAGCTCGTTTATTGGGCTCAACATCCCGAATCGAGTCAAGAATGACTGATTGGAGGTTTCCATTCGACGTCGCGATGAAAGAGACCAAGAGAAGGGAGATCGGTATTGTTCCCTAAGATGTGAGCTTCCTTTGTATTGTAGATGCGGATCGCGAGAAGGCCCATGAATCTGAAGACCACAGAAGTTAGCAGTTGTTTCCTCTCAGTAATCTAAACCGTACTCAAAGGGCTTCGATAATAAGGGGCACATAGCGTGCGCATGGAAGCTGGTGACGGTAGAAATAGCAATGGCGATGGCTGTAGTTCAGGCACCGTCTCTTTAGTCCTCAGGGACGCCGAGATAGAGCTGAGGGCTGTAATTTGGCGTGGAATCAGGGGCCGTCCCTCGGGCAACCGTGGCTCCCAGTAACCAGTGCCAGTCAGATTAGTAAACCCTTCAGGCATGAGAGGCGAAAGAACCCCACGGCAATGCTGATTCTGGCAGAATCCCCCCACGGAGTATGATCTGCAGGTAATGAGTGTACTATGCCTTCTCCAACAGGAAGGTCATGGACAATGCTGACGAATGGCGGTGCTGGTGGAGGCTTCGGTAGCATTGAGCCGGATCTGATAGATGCCGGCTCGAACAACAGTTACAGCTACTCACATCCAACTAAGCCATGGGGTTTACATATCATTTCCTACAATCCAACTGGTCAGCAGATGTCACCAAGGTTCCCAGCCCCATAGTTCCATGAAGGAGTGAACATGACAAGATGTGTACTGTGCCGAACCTCCCGACACTCGAAGCACAGACACAGTCATCACGACGGGTAATAACAATTCCATAATTGGAATAGGCAACTCGAGCCCCCAATAACCCCTGGAAACTGAGGCGAGACGAGGCCATTCCCGGACCCAGAAGTGGTCACGCTGCACTACCCCGGAGCTAAACAAACCCCCCGTCTAATTACCCCAGACTCCGGCAGCACCCCAGACTCTTTTCCTCTCAGTCGAAGTATCCGGCCCCGTGCTAGAAGCCTTCTGATTCTTCTCTGACTAAAATGACTCACCAAGCCGCTGTTCCTGGCCCCAGGCCAACGACCAGGGTTGGACAAATCGTGCATGACTAGCGTTGAAATTCGTCATCTCCGCTTCGGTTTCCCCGCGGGAGGCTTTTGTTTCCCCACATGAAGCAGACAAAAACCCCAGACTGTTCGCCCCCGGTCTCGGCACCCCGGACGCCCCATATCGGGACGGTCATGAGAGAGCGTGGAATGCCCGCAGCACCTTGAGACTCCGCATGATCCACACTTTGGAGACGCGAGAGGCATGCACGGTATGAGATTTGGACGCGTTCTGCAGGGTTTGTGTGTCTTGAGCTGTCCTCGTAGGTAGCCATGCCCAACTCCCCAAAGAGCTCTCTATTAACTCCCACTCTATATGTACAACTTTTTGTGAACCTAACCCCTCAAACTAAAAGATGGCTACGCATTTTAAAAGTGATTAAACATGATATTACTAAAATTTTCACCCTCCCACCATGCAACGCCTCTGTTCTCGCTGATGGCAGGCTGCGAGTCGTCATAGCCCATGTCCCCTATGTTGACAAACTGCGACGAGTCTGCGTACAGCCATGGGGTGGTGCATAGTGTGAGGCTGTCATCGACGGGGACTTCATCGCTAGCAGTGTCCCGCGCAGAGTCAGGCTGTGATGACGATGAGACGGTGGGTTTGTACGACATTGTGGGTGCCTCTTGGCCACCGTCAGCTGTGTTGATGGTGATCTCTGGTGAGGTGGCGACGATGATCTCGAGCGTCATATTTTCACTCGCATCTTCGTTGGCGGTCATCGGGACAAGAGAGGAGTCCAGGAGACCAGCGTGCGGGATCTCGTGCGAGTCGGCGACGGTGTTGAATTGTAGAATCTTCCACATCAAAGGGACGCTGAGGTAGATCTTGGACGGCATCCAATCTTCGACGTCCATCGTTTCAGAGCCGGCGGCAATCCGTGTCATCTTGTCTAGATTACGGTCCTATTTGTTTGTTAGCTTCGCTTCTCTGTACTTTTTCATATGAGGGACATACCAAGGCTCTGCAAGCAGCTGAAGTTGGGATGAAGCCTTTAAGAAACCTCCTGCACTTGGCAAAATCTGTGTTCGACTTGTGTTTGAGTCTCGTAGCAGCAGCACAGCAATAATACAGATGCACCGTAGCTGCAATGGCCGCGACATGCCCAAAGAAGGGATCTGCCAACGGAACTTGTTTATCCACCACCATGTCGATCATGCGAACGATCCAGGTTGAGTGTAGTAGCGCAAGCTCTGATGACCTCCTCCAAAACGTATTCGGGATAGCGAGGTTGGGATTATGCTGGGCGCCAACAATGTATAGGAACGGATGGTTGAGAACAGTGGGAATCACATGGTACGTGAACTGCTCCTTCAACCAAGGCGCCCAATAGTCGCGGTGCATCTTGAGATCCTCCACCTTGCGCTCATAGAACTTGACCGTGTCGTACCGATGACACATGGGGATCCTGTTCTCCGTCTCCATAAAGTCGGCTAGAACCTTGGCGTACATTGAATCGTGACGCCAGGGTTCCTTGAGGTTGTTGTGAGCGCAGTCAGAGACGTATTTCCTGACTTGACTCCAGACCCAGCCTAGATGAACACTTGTGTTCCATATTCCAGGTTCGTTTGGTGTTGTGCATCCGAGATCGTCTCTCGGTAGAGTTGGTGCTCTTGGATCTGCACCTGAGTGTTGTCCACGATATGAAGAGTAAGATGGCCGCCAGATCTCAGTAGGGACACTCAGCAGACCTTCCTGTCGACCATATGACTGCTCCAGCATCTGAAGGCTCCAGAAAAGCCTCTTCTTACGGTCTGCCTGTGGATCTCGCATGCCATATACGCATTCAAGGTCAAGCATGGCAGATCGACAGAGCTGAAAGGCCAGGCCGAGATGGAACTGGCCGAGATGAACATTTCCGTCTGGCCAAGTTAGCTAGGTTGCAGAAACAAGGCCAAGCACAACATACCCATGAAAGAAGAATAGGAAAGTAGACACAAACTCTCGAGAGTAGCAAGATCCACCGTTCCATTGGCGATCCGGAGCATGATCAGACTCTTGGCATTGTTGCCATACAGCTGCGACTGATCACGATTCTCCGAGAAGCGCAGCGTCAGGGCCAAGATACTGCAAGCCAGCTCGTCGTGCAGCGAGGCAAAGTCATTGATCTCTTCACGCTCAAAGCACCAGATGGGCTGCCGATGGCAAAACTCAAAGTAGAGGGCGATGCCGCAGGCGATGTCGGCTGGGCTCGGCCTCAGCGTCGAACTCTCACAGTCCGACTTGACCGAGGGGTGGCTGGTTGGATAGCTCTGTTCACGACCAAGAGGATGCCCTGAATATGACTTTTCCGAAGTGTCTGTGTTCTCCTCAAAGGCCGAGTCTTGTTGTTGTTGTTGTTGTTGCTGCTGCTGTTGACGAGCGGCGTGGGTAGGCCTAGTATGAAAAGTCAGCACAAGATGACACCAAACATGTTGGGGGCTCGTGTACAAGCTTCCACTCAGCAGGAAATCCAGTTTCTCTTCCAAGTGAGCTAGCCTCTCCTCCTGTAATTCGTCAAGATGTAATAAGCGTCAGGGAGACGGTATAACGTACCGAGGGGCCGCTCTGGGAGGGTCTTATCGCCGGCGGATAAGAGCATGACTGTTTAAGACGGACACAACTTGAGCACGCCGGCTTTTCGCCAGGACAGCGCGTCTTTTTGCGCCTGGAGGGTCAGTACGTATATCGAGAGATAGAGCCAAATACTCACCTGCAAGTAAGGCAGGCATGATGTGATCGCCGTCTCCCGCGAGAACTTGTAACGCTCGTGATGGTGTTTTCCTCTGGAGGCGTCATTTAATTGTATGGATGGTGGTCCGGTCCAACTCGACAGGGGGGATTAGAGGCAATGGGACTGTAGCGGGACCTACGGTGTGCACAGCACACGCAAGAAGGGGCCCGCCTCCACTAAATACTTGGGGGCACCCTCCACTAAAAGCAACTGAAAAAGCCAGAGGCACTTCAGGGCCAATCCGTGCCGTTGCAAACCCCGCATCAACCATTGGCCCTTGCTGATAACGCGGGGTTAGGCGTGCTCACTACGGATACTGGGGGTGAGCTAACAAGGGACTAAGGACCTGGTCCACCTGATGGCGACTCCGTGAAGATCCGGTGGTGGTGTTGTGGATGGATAGGGAATAGAGTTGGAGATATAGACGAGTTCAGGTCGAGAGACTATGCTGTGGTCTAACTTGCTAGAGTGGATTTGAGTGAGCTCACGTTGGGCATCTACAGGTCACACTATACAGAGTCACACCTACAAGGTCAGGTCACACACGTGCATTATATCCGGTTACAACGGTACATCATACATCCATGCTGTGACACCGATGACTCGTCTGCATTATAGAAGACCTCGCCTCACTATCCCAACTAGGTACTTCAGCGACAAGTGCCAGTCAAAGGAGACAAGCACCGGAGATAAACAAAAGATAACAAGTGGGGGAAGGAGATGCAAGAGTGGGGATGAAAAAGGAGATGATAGCAATACCACGAGATAAGACAGAGATTAGCACCCAGTCACCGCACAGTCCAGTTGTTGGTTACTCGAAAACGCAGCTCTATGAGTGTATTCATTATGTGGATAGTCATGATTATGCTGTTATCCCCTGCCACGCAAGCCCTGTCCCCGACACCGGCCAACTCCCGAATCTGCCCCTTCTCCGCAGGAGGACGTTTCCCCTCACACTGATGCATGCATTCTTTCCTTCTTCTTCTACAGCTTCCATCTCTACACTACAACCTCGCCGCAGGATCAGCCAGATCCTTCATCTCTGCCCTCGGCCACTCGGGGTTCAGAGCTGGGTCGGGCCGCTCCCTGTCCCAGGCCCACTTCTCCGCAAGCTCAGGAGACAGGTCGCCCTCGAGCATCTGCACGATGTACTTGCCCAGCACCGGGAAGAACTTGTACCCGTGGAACGAGCCGCAGGTTGCTACGTAGAGGCCCTTGGCACCAGAGTGTGGTGAGATGATAAAGTCTCCACTGGTTGTGAAGGCGTCCCTAATTATCGGATGTCAGTCGGAGCTATCTCGCTGTCGGAGTAGAGACTTACCAGCAGATTCGGTGCTTCTCCATGGTCCAGTGCGCTCCCTTGTTTCCGTAGAATACTTGGTTGGAGTAGTCAATGTCCTCCTTCAGCTTGCTAGACACCTTCCACTGCGCATAGTCCTTTTCATCTGGCGGCGCAGAGATGTACCGTCCAGGCAGGACTTGGCGCGTGTTCTTGAAGATGGTGCGTCCCCACCACTTGAGCTCCCTGTCCTTTGTGGGAGGGAGGCTGCCAATGAAGGGTCCTGAATATGACTGTTAGCTGCTGTGAAACATGTTGGCAACGGGGGGCGGGTAAATCACCTTCTGCAGCAGTATATCCCTGGAATCCGACAGGCATCTTGGAGTAGGTCGTCGCGTATGACCGCTCGTCCAGAGTAGCCATCCCTGTCGTGATGCCACCGGCCACGATCCGCGGGCCAGCACGGAGCTCCTCGAGGCCACTGCTCGCGGCGCTATACTCGAGCAGCTTGGATGTGTAAGCCCCGGTGCAGAGGATGACATTCGAGGCCGAAACGACGTCGCCCTTGGCAGTCTTGATGCCGGTGCATCGACCACTGCCGTCGATTTGCAGGGTCGCGACATCAGCCACAACGTACTTGACGCCCAACTTCATGGCCTCGCGGGTGATGGCCCGCAGGGAGTCGCCGGCCGCGGCCCAGCCGCTGGTCTTGTTGATTAGCACCTCCTTGGCGCCAGTGTAATCAGCCTGGTCAAACAAGCCGCCATATAGCTTCTTGGCCTCCTCTACAGAGACAGCGGTAATGTCAGCCTTGCGGCCGAGCTTCTTGTAGTTGTTGATGACATCCTGTGCGTAGTCGCTGCGGCAGACCCAGAAGACGCCCGTCTCATGAAAGTAGGGCTGCCACAGCGGGTCCGACTTGAAGACATCCTGGGCCTCAATAGCGAGGCGGCAGTAGACGAGGTCGTCGTAGTCTGCGCGGACCACCTTGTTCCAGTCCCATGACGCCGCCACACGGTTGTCACCGTCGTAGGGGTCCCGGTCCACGATGGTGACCGAAGCGTCCGGGTACTTCTTGATGAGGTGAAAGGCGGTGGAGACGCCAAAGACGCCTGCTCCCACGATGAGATAGGAAGAAGGGCTGGAGGGCATTGCGAGAGAGATGCTTGCTTTCTCGTGCAGGTGTGCAAGTTGTGTTTATTGGCTGGCTCTCCAGGAGAGGGTGGGGTATAGAACAAAGAAGGGGCTTGATTTGTCAATTGACAGGCAGAGATTATTATAGACTGGTGCGTCTCTTCTTGGTCGAGTTGATGAGTTATTGACCTTGTCCATTGGTCCCGTCCATTGGGCCTTTTATCACCCCTCTTGATACAGCAGGTCCGGTGTCGGTGGGTACCGGAGTCCGATTCTCCTCCCCAAGATCTCATTATCCGTGGAGTGCCTGGAATTCCGGTCGAGGTGGCCGGAATCCGATCACGTGACCACTTTGGGAATAGCATCACTTTTTGGTGACCTTGGGATAAGGGCCACAACAGGCAACGAGTCGTGGCAAGTTTTTGAGAGTTGGACAGATTCAATGAAAACTTGCTGGCCTCAATGAAGAACGAGAACACCATGTCGGTCCTTCTGCCCCTTCACCTCCCCTTCACCTCCTCCCTTCCACAGTCCTCACCTCCCTTGTTCACCATCGTCTCCCTCGAGATTAAGATTTCCGTCAAGCTTTTCCCCTCGCCTCCCCGTTCCCAGCCATGGTCAGCTGGCCTCCAACACGGCGGCAGCCATCATGTACGGTGTGCATGCCTACTACCGTATCAGGGAAAGCCCTATCTCAGACGCTGGCGCTGCGTCTTCGCCCCCCCGCAAACCCCGCACTTGAGATCGGCCTGCACGGTTCCGGTGCTTCTCAACTTATCGAAGGGAGTCAAAGCTTTGCTTCTTTCTTTTGTCTCGATAGCCTCATTCTTTCTGTCTCTCGCTTCCCCGCACGACGAGATAACGCGTAGCCACTCCGTTTCCGGCCTAGCCTGACGCGAGATTTGCAATTGTCAAACCTCAATTGGCATCAGACGCACAAGGGTGTGCCTCCAGTTGTGTCAGTTGATCTGATCTGCCAGCTAAGCATTCCCTCCATCTATTGTTGCCTTGTCTTGTCTTGTCGCAGGTCCCACGCCTCCGGCAGGCTGGTTCGCCTCAACTGCCGCCTGCTGGGGTCCAGTATCCATGCCAGATAGATTAGCTCCTGCAACCGAGAGTCGACCGCACTTTGTTATCCGGACAATCCGGTCTCTTTACCCATCCCCTCGCATGCATATCGCTCGGCTTGGGCTTTGCCATGACCGCTAGCGCGCAGTCCACGGCGGTCTCGAAGTTTGCAGGCCTCGAAGCGACGGCACTCGTCACATCTGGCAGAGGCCCAGGCACCACACGTGGTCCCAATGGAAGCTACAGGCAGCTAGTGGCGTTCTTTCATCCCATCATTTGACCCCTCCGGCTCCGGATGCGGTCGTCGGAGGGTCTGCCGAGAATCTCACAACCCCCCACGTGTTTTGTTTGAGGCCGGACAGCCTTCGAGAATGCGTACGGGTTGTGAAACCTCTAGACCGTTACGGGTTTCGTTGTCCCCGGTGTGTTTCGTGAGGATGGACGGGATTGGAGCTGTTGTCTCACTGGCTGTAGATTGTGGTGAAAGAAGACCCCGGATTTTAGCAGTGGCTTGGGGACTTGGAGTTGAGGTGTCTTGTTTGTTGGTGGTTGGCTTTTGGTATTGAATCACGAAGCTGAACAAGATGGAAGGAGGACATCTCTAGACCATTGATTACATTGGGAGTTTGGAGTTCCATTAAAAAAACCAACCATGGTTAATTACGTTCTCTTATAATGTCGGCCATTGTTTGCTGCTTCACAACCCAACGTCGCAGCTGTAGTCTTGTAGGGTAGCTCAGATGAGACAGCTCAGATGAAGGAAGAGCAGGTAGTTACAACCCCCTCCCTCTCACACAAAAGGATCTACTTATTTCTAGAAATATTCCCTCCAGCATTCTAGTTGGATGTCCGTTCTTCTAGCAGGTCGGAGAAATATTCATCTACCGATACGTTGATATCGTGATCGGGAGCAAGATCGTCAGGGGTGAATTAGCAGTTGAACGACACCCTCCCGCATTGACAACTTGGTCTCGAGGGACGCTGTATTACGGTCACCAAAGCTTGAATTTTGAATTCTAATTTTAATTATCGTGGTTATGTACAACACTCATCAAGCTTTTCGTGTTCGTGTTCTCGAGTTTCACAGCATGCTGGTCGTGTCGCTGAGGAGAAAACACCCGGTCGAGAAACACCAGTGTAATTAGTACTACACCGGGGAAATGTGGGTAGAGAGATTCAAAAAGCTTGTATACTTGATGAATGGGAGCTCTTGTGTCACAGCTTGGATGCTACTCATCGGAGTCTTACAAAGTGTGACGGTCATTTTGCTCGTCTCACTCACAACTCGCAGCAAGCTCCTAAGGAGAGCCGTCTGCTGGCGGAATGGCCAGAAATCAGGTTTCTTACGCTTTCAACATAAGCATGAATGAGAAACCAAAATCGCCTGCGGTCAATTGCAATGGCGGACTGGTGAACAACGGACTCAAAATAACCGCCCACAGCTAGACACTTCAAATGGACACTCAAAAATCCGCTGCCTGCACTCTCGTATTAGTCGAGACACTGTAAAACACTCATCTCCACGGCAATAAAGCAAATACTCGCCGATGATGCCGTCCGTCGGCCTCGCCGCGCGTCTCCCTCGACATCAAGACCGTGGTGCACAGCATTTTGAAAGCTGTTACGAAATCGTGTCGCCGTATGACCCCAACAAGGGCGGTCACAGCGCCGGCTGTCGGTTCCAATCCCCCGTCGCGGGAGTCGTACAGCCCTCACATCTGTCTTATTACCGATCAGGTGGACGCAATTTGTTCACACCCTGCCGGCGGTATTCACACGAAATCATGAGAAAGAGCAGTTCCAGCCGAATTCACTCACCGCGTTTCTTCACTTCCCAGCATCTGCCGGGCTTTGCAAGTCCATGATCGAGACGCAGGACAGGCCTCAAGATGCCTGTTCCTGGTATAGACGTTCTGCAGGTCCGGGGGCGGGCCATGTCAGCCCTTGATGTGATCTAGACGTGGGGGACAATCAGTCTTTTTTCCCCATGTTCGGCTGGCAGTGGCGCCGGGGTCAAATCAACGGCCTCAGAGACCGTCATCGATGAGTGAGAGATTGGGTCCATGCCCATGGCGGAGGGTGTACAGTATCAAGGGCGGATTTGGCCTTGTTGTAGGGGGTGAGATATGCTAGTCCGGCCCCTAGAGATAGACGGCCCGGTCAGGTGATCGGGCCTACACACCGCGGTCGAGGGCCACCTGATTCCAATCAACAACTCAATCTGTCATGGCAATGGGTATCAGGTGGCAAGAGATGGTGGGATAGTGCGTGCCACGGTCTATTCTTGGGTGCCCGAGATGGGAGAGGCCGACGACTATTTAGAAGACAACCAGCTCCAAACTCAAAGTGGTTTTATCATCAGCTTCAACACCAGCTTCATAAGCACAGCTTCCTCCACCACCAACTCTTATCTATAAGACCAACTTTAATATCCTGTCTAATCTGGGACACTAATCACTCCTCTCACTCCCACTCTTCTTCCTCTTTCACACACACACATCACAATGGCTCAGTCATTCTTGAAAAGCTACTTTGGCCGTGGAGGCGCCTCTGCCCCTGCCCCTGACACCAAGAGCGCCATCCGAGCGCTCCCAGCCTCATGGTACACCTCCCAGGAGATGTACGAGCTCGAAAAGCGGGCCATCTTCTCAAGAAAGTGGCTCCTCACCACCCACAAGGCTAGACTCCCCAACAACGGAGACTGGCTAAGGTACGAGGTCGCCAACTTCGAGTTCATCATCTGCAAGGACCGTGATGGCAACATCAACGCCTTCCACAACATCTGCCGTCACCGTGCCTTCCCCGTCCTCCCCCCTGAGAAGGGCGACCAGGGCAACGCCAGCTTCTTTGCTTGCAAGTACCATGGTTGGTCCTACGGCCTCAATGGCAAGCTCGCCAAGGCCCCTGGCTACCAAGACCTCGAGGGCTTTGACAAGTCCAAGAATGGTCTGCTCCCCATCCACGTCCACATTGATGTCCGAGGCTTTATCTGGGTCAACATGGATGGCAAGGAGAAGCCCGAGATCGCCTGGAGCGACGACTTTGACAATATCGATGCTCATGAGCGCTTCTCCTTCTACAACTTTGAGGACTACGTCTTTGACCATACCTGGGAGATGGAGGGTGACTACAACTGGAAGATCCTTGCCGATAACTACAACGAGTGTTACCATTGCAAGGTTGCCCACCCTGACATCCCATCCATCGCCGATCTCAACTCGTACTATGTCGAGACCAAGAAGTCGTACATCCAGCACTTTGGCAGCCCTACAGAAGATCAGATCAAGAGGGGATTCCGAGTTGCTGCCACCTACTACTTCCCCAATGCTTCCACCAACGTCTCGTAAGTCTCATGGCTAGATCTACACCCGAGCCAAGCTAACCATGTGCAGCCCTCACTTCTTCATGATCCAGCGCTTTGTACCAAAGAGCCCCTCCAAGTCCATCATGAGGTACGAGGTGTTCCGCAACAAGAACTCGAGCGACGAGGACTTCACCGTCATCAGCGACATGTACAAGCGCATCATGTCCGAGGACAAGTACCTCTGCGCCAACGCCCAGCGCAACGTCAACGCCGGCGTCTTTGTCAACGGCGAGATGCACCCCGAGATGGAGCAGGGACCCCTGTTCTTCCAGCAAAAGGTCCGCGAGGCCCTCCAGGATCACCACAAGAAGGAGATCTCTGCCGACCAGGAGATCTGGCCCGCTAGGCAGTCCATCCCCCAGACTGCTGCGAACCCCAACGTGGAGAATGATGTCCAGTTCTGCTCGGCTGTCGACTGTTGCAGAAATCAGAAGGTGCCCATCGCCGTTTAAGGGTGGTGATGTGATGGGAGGAAAAAGTGAAATTTCATAGCATTGTTTTGAGAACATCGAGTTCATAATAATCCTTGCTTAGTATTGCGATTGTTCTAGAAGAAATTGATACAGCTTATGACCGAACTGCCTGACCCTTGAGTGACATGTTCACCATGCCAAACGAGCACTCACACCAGACCTCCAAGACGCCAAGTGAACCCTCAAGACACACCTCCAACTCCATGCCCATGACTCAATGCGGAGTAGACCCCTCAGCTAACGGCAATAAGGCCGGCTGAGCCCGCTTCAATGATGAGCAGATCGGCATGGTCCACATTAGCACTGCTCCATCTTCGGAAAGTCGGACCAGAATCTCCTCACGCCAAAAGCCAAGAGCGTAAAAATGAGATCATGCAAAGACTAAATCGAGGTTTGTGAAAAAGTCAATCAGAGGGTGTGGTGCTCATCGTAACCGGTGCCGTTGACCAATCAGCCTAAACCTTGATATGGTATTACATGAGTAGATCCGTGATGAACGACGGCTTATCTTTTCCATTGCATCGTGAGAGTTTCCATCGTGGGTAAGTTTTCGTTGGTAAGTTTCTGTAGGGTATTTGTCTGTCTGTGGTATTAGAGCATAATTGGTAAAGAATAGTAGCCCTTGGGAGTGATTTACCTTGGTTCTTGTTGACGTTCCGTCTCATGCCAAGTTGGACCGACCCCTGAGGGGTCAGCTGCCGCGCAAGCAACATGCCTCGGTGTTGGTAATCGTCGTCATTCTGATGATAACTGCTATGGTCACTCAATTTAAATACGAAGAAGGCATCGGTTATCACGGCATGCCTTGTCCGTCTAACTATGGCACTGTTGGCTTGCTGGGGTTCTCGACCTCCATGCTTACTCTGCTGATAACAATGAGCGCAGGGCCGTTGATGCCTATGCTGCAGGCATTACGAACCATTGGACTGTGTCTGGGACCAACTAAATACCGTTGCTACCTGGACGATTGGATGGAGATATTAGTCGTCATGTGGCCGTTTGCTGACTCTCATGCTCGAGTCGGATAAGCCTGTTTTCAAGAACATGCACTTCCCAACATAAGTAAAATTGCCTGTCTTAAAGCTCCAAAAGTATTTATCATAAGTCTCGAGTGTTTTTAGACGACTTCTTGTTGACTCTAATCTCTTGTGGGTGGCCTCAATTGTTGGGTATCACCTTGACTATCTCATAGAAATAATCCATTGCTCTCTAATTTCGGCCTACCTGAAAACCTGCAGAATCATCGCTCGTCCTTGCTGTCCAATGCGTCGGCGCTTAGGACCAAGGTCACTGAAGTGGAAGTTGTGACCTAAAAGAAACGAGTTATGACTGACAAGTGAAGGCTGATGAAACATGAGCCCG
Source organism: Fusarium piperis (assembly GCA_027886205.1). Lineage (NCBI taxonomy): Eukaryota > Fungi > Ascomycota > Sordariomycetes > Hypocreales > Nectriaceae > Fusarium > Fusarium piperis. The sequence goes on along the minus strand of RZGM01000064.1, from coordinate 17,431 downwards.
GTCACTCTAGAAGGGAGCCAGCGACGTCTTTCGAGGTGTTATGTTATGCCAATGGTTCCAGAGAAATGATGATGAATAGAGATATTTTATTGTCAGCCAGCCTGTTTAAATATGAAATGAAAGAAGAGATGTTCCGCGACCGTGACATTGAAGTTGAGCACCATCAACTCCTGATAGTTAGCTCACGTACGGAGAGTGAGCTGGCTCTTCAGCCAAGCGATGCTCCTAGCATGTTACTATCTATTCTTTAAGTTATCCCATCAAGTCAAAAATAACATAATCATCATCCGATTAACCACGTTGAATCCCGACTGCCCTCTGCCCTCACAGCGCCAGTGAAAGTCGCAGCTGGCTCACACGGTAGTTAACTTGAGAACCGATGCAGCACCCCTCAGCGTGGATTCAATGCGAGTAATGTCTTGTCAACATTTTTCAATTTACAATTAGAAATGGGCATTTGTGCCCAACTATATGTGAGAAAGCTCCCGCAATCTTCACCACTGTTGCCAATTTCAATGACGTCTTCCAGATAAGTTATCAGCCACAATATCAACAAAGGCACCAATTAACACATGACAGCATGAAAGCGCAATACTTTAAAACATCATAGCCTGGGTAAATAAGCTTTTATAGTGGAAGCCATAGAATCTCAGTAGAAATATAAGTCTTATCGTACAAGAATCTTTACCACTCTCGAGCTCAAAGCTGGGGTAATATCACTCACCGTAGTACCTCCCCGCTCGTTCCCAATGACTGATGAGCTATGGTGGATCTTATACCTAGTCCTATCCATTCATTGGAAGCCATCACAATCACGTACATATCTTTCTAGTGTTACGTGCTTCAACATGCATAAACGCCATCGTGAGACATCTGGCGTAATCAAGTTAGCCCGGTTTCGGAGCCAATTGAACCGAGCCCGCCATTTCTTAAGACGACATTTGTCCCTCAACATATCTCACCGAATCTTTGCTTCTCTATTACGCTCGATTACTTCAGGGGCTGACAGTTGCGTCGTTGGGAGTTTAGATATGCCTACTCGGATTCGTCGAGTCGCCGTCATTGGCGCCGGTCCCGCTGGTGCCATTGCAACCGATGCCTTGGTAAAGGAGGGAGCTTTTGACACGATTCGCGTCTTTGATCGCCGAGCTGGCATTGGCGGGTCATGGTAAGTTTCTTCTGCCCTCAAGATATGGATTGAAAGCTCATAGGCGCCCAGGATTCACACCCCTCACCTTCCCGCTGGAATCCCCTCCCTGGAGAAGCTGCTTGCCGGTGAAGCTGATACTGCAGTATCCATTCCGGAGACTCTTCCCGCTGTTACACCTGTCACTGAAGCTGTTAACAGCCATCAGCACCGCTTTTCAGACACGGCCATTCATGAGAACCTCCACAGCAACATCACACCTGCCATCATGAGTTTCACCCAAGAGCCATTCCCAGACAAACTCTCTCGGCGCAGTCTCGAAGAGTATGGACCCGAAGCTCCCTTTCGACACCACACGACGATCCGTGAGTGGATAGAGGGCATCTTCTCTCGGGGTGGTCATGAGAAGTTGCTCGAGTTGGATACGGCGGTTGAGCGCGCTGTCAAGGAGAATGGTGAGTGGGTGTTGACTCTCCGCAAAGTCGTAAACGGTCGAAACTACTGGTGGCGCGAGACGTTTGACGCCCTCGTTGTTGCATCAGGTCATTATAACCTGCCTTGGCTCCCAGAAGTTAATGGACTTGTCGAGTTTGACAGGAAGTTTCCTGGGGTTATTCAGCACAGCAAGCATTTCAGGGAAGGGCCTAAGTATGCAGGAAAGGTGAGTACACTGCAAAAAGCAAACTCACCAGGGAACTGACTTTTCAGCGTGTCATCGTGGTTGGTGCCTCGGTGTCCTCGCACGAAATCATACACGAAATCCTTGAATTCACTGAAGGGCCCGTATACGCATCAATACGTGGTGATCCCATCCCGGCTTTTGGTTGGGAACCCTTTACGCATCCCAAGATATCCATCAAGCCAGCAATCAGCCGGCTGGATCCCGAGACTGGCAAAGTTCACTTCACCGACGGCACGCAGCTTGACAAGGTAGACCACATCATATATGGAACAGGATATACCTTTAGTTTTCCCTTCCTTCCCCAAGTTCAGTCCCGGGTCAAGAATGCATATCGCCGACTTCCTGGCGTCTACCAACACACATGGAATATCGAAGACCCAACCCTGACCTTTGTAGGAATGGTATACCTTCTCCTAACCTCATAACCTGTTGCATAAGCTGACGACACCCCTAGCTCGGAGGCGGCTTCACATTCAGAGCATATGAATGGCAAGCTGTAGCTGTCGCCAGAACTCTCTCCGGAAGAGCCAAGCCTCTGCCGTCAGTTCCCGAGCAGCTTGAGTGGGAACGGAAACGAGTCGCTGAGAAGAAGGGGGGCAAGGATTACTACTCTATTGCCCCTGATTACAGCAAGTATCTCGAGTTCTTGAGGGAAATTGCTGGTGAACCGGCCGAAGGCACCAATGGTCGGACGCTACCTCCATTCGATCCACAGTGGTTGGAGATCTGGACTGGGATGGTAGCCCCGAAACTTGAAGTATGGAGACGAAAGAGAAAGCTCGCAGAGGAGAAGCAGGCATTGAAGTCGAAGCTATAGATCTTGTTAAGGATTCCGGTATATCTAGGGCATTCTAAGATACACCACCAGAAACATGCCATTGATCGCCCACTCTAAAGCCCTCTGGGAAGGGGTCAGTAGGATCTAGCACGATCTGTTTGTAGCTTGAAATCCATGCTCTTCCTTGGATAGTTGGCAACACAGCCTGTCGGTCGCCGATTTGAGTGGTCCCTCGGATATGGCTGATGAATTCGGTGCCAATGATACTCCTGTGCTTGAATACCTCACCGACCTTTAACAGACCTCGAGCGTGCAGGACTGCCATCCTGGCACATGTACCTGTCCCACATGGACTTCTGTCCAAACGCCCGGGCGAGACAACGACTGAATTTATGGCGGTTTTGCAACCTTCCTCCTCCTTGAGGTCCTCAGTGATGGAAATGACAGTGACTCCGCGAATCTCTTCATTTTCGGGATGAACCGGCGTGTGCTTGGCCTTGACGTAGTCCTTGACTCGTTCTCCAAGTTCAACTAGCTTGGCTCCGTTGTCGCTCTCCACCTTGAGACCAAGATCGGAGGCCTTGACAAAGGCGTACCACATACCACCCCAAGCGATGTCGACCGAGACAACTCCCAGTCCTGGCACGTCAACTTGCAAGTCGAGTGTGTCGACGAAAGATGGGACGTTCTCGACGCTGACGGACTTGCATTTTCCAGCTTCACACTGTGCCTTGACAGTGACTAGGCCGGCAGGCGCATCGAGCGCCAACTCAGTCACTGGCTCCTTCATAGGAACCATACCCGTTTCCAACAGTACCGTAGCCGTGCACATGGCATTGGATCCGCTCATGTGAGCATACTCAGTACTCTCCATGATCAAGAGGCCAGCATCGGCCCTTGGATCTGTCGGTGGAAGGAGTAAGTTTGTGTTCATGGACGATCGGCCTCGTGGTTCGTTGAGAATAAGTTGTCGCAGCCCATCTTCCTTATCTCTACAATGCACAAGCTTCTCATACATTGTCTTGCCAGGAACATCTCGCACGCCGCCGATAATGACGTCGCCGACTTCACCTTCGGCGTGGCAGCCGACGATGGAGATGTATCGGAGAGTGCGCATGTCGATGTTTGAACAAGATGTCTGTTAAATACGAATAACACAACGGTGATTGATTAATATGGCAATTAAGAATTAGAGTTTAGCAGACATGGCGATTAAATACTCAACCTCGTCATCATATAGACACCCGTTGCGAGGTGACTTGCCTCATCCGACATGATAGCCAAGGTCGGTGTTTGGTGCCGATGAACCAGAATGATTGGCCAAATGGGCTTCTTTATTAGCCTAGGGACATTCATTCATAGTATTCCCGGGATCAAAGACCGATTCTGCAACTGACGCGCAACTGGCGCGGTGCACATCGTTTTACTCAGGCACGCCGAGGCTGGGCCGAGTCAAGAACCGAGTCAGATGCAAGAACTGAGCCGAGTCAGCTCTATCTGTAGCATCAGTGTTTGTCCCGAACTGGTGTCAGCTATCTCCAGTCACTATGCTTGGAGTTAAAGGTCACCGCAAATATACAGAGTTGATTATTCACTAGGTGCATGCAGCGTCTTATATAGCAGAGAATGCATTGATACGTGTACCCATATCACACTCAATCTATGCCAGCACTCTATCTATTGTACGCGGTTATCCCATCAAGGGCCGAGTTCCAGCTATAACAAAGCTATGCCGGTACTCATCTAGCCGAGCTTCAAAGCAGCAGCCTCCGCCTTGACAACCGCAACCACATCCTCGAAGATATCCTTCTCCACCGGTTCCCAGTCCAGTACCTTGCGGGCCCTGATAGCTCGACTGCGAGAGTTGGTTCCCCAAAAGAAAGAAGCATAAGGCCAAACCTTGTCCGCATCCTCCACACTCAAACTCTCCGTTTTCTCATCATTCCAAATGCCCTGCTCCTTTGCCTCTTTGGCAATCTTCTCCGCAATGGCCTTCCAGCTAAAGTCTCCATTCTCGACAAAGTAATATCCTTTGGATCCCCAGTCAGCCTGGCCTCCACCCTGTGCAGCAGCCTCGACAAGCTTCAGCCACAGCCTAGATAAATCATGCACATGAACCGAGTTCCAGATATTCTCGCCTCCTTGCACAGTGATGGCAGCACCCCTCTTCAAGCTATGCAGTGCTAGCTCAGGCACTTGGATGCTCCTCTGGTTACCTGCGCCACGGCCAGGGCCGTAGATGGTGGGGGGGCAAACGATGGCAGTTTTACCGCCGATACCAAGAATGGCTAGGTCAACTTCTCGGTGAGGCGCATTCTCAGGAGGTGAGGTGACCTCGCCAATGCCATCCCAGTCGTTAAACACCTGGTCCCTCTTGATTCCATAAGTCTCATCGTTCAAGTCAGGGTAGCAGATGATATCAGCCCCAGACAGATGAATGACAAAGCCAAGCTCATCCTTGCCCTTGCGTGAGATTCCCTCAGCTATGGCCTTGGCGGCGGCCTCGTGCTCGCAACTGGCCCAGTGGCAGGTGATATCAGCCTTGGAGACTTGCTCGGCAAGGAGTTCAAAATCGTCAAGATCTCCGTAGACCAGGGTAACCGAGGGATACTGGCCAGTGACTAGGTCTCCCTTCTCCTTGCTCCGAACAAGCGCGGTAATTTCGTACTCGGGATGGGCCTTGACAAGCGTGTGGAGGCCATCGCCACCGATGTAGCCAGTGGCACCAGTCCTGTACAAGAATCAGTTTGATTAAGTCCCAGGGGGTCAATAGGTAGTAAGATTACAGGAAGATCTTGGTCATGTTCGGTTCAATCTCAAGCATACAGCTATTGTCCCGAAACCATATTTAGATGGATGTTTTAAAGAGTGCCTGCAGCGGGGTCATTTGTAAGCATCGAATTTATAAGCATCAATCTCGCGCTTGAGAGATCTGCCCAAAATAGCGCCATGACAAAGCCCGCCTACTTTTAGATCTTGGCTTTTCGATTAATTTCCTCGAGTGGATCTGGGGTAGGTTCGCAGGGCTGGGCCTTCAGGGGTGACAAGTGGAGGCAATGTTTGAGACTGAGCTTGTCGTGGCCTTACACAGAGCCGAGCTGTTCATACAGACCGAGCATCTTGACTGAAACCAGTTCCTCTATGTTAAACTGATATGAATGAAACTAGACTAGCGAGGGGGAGACTGCATTTGATTCTTTGAGGATAGATGATAGCGTACAGGGTGTTTCAGATGTCAAATCGAAGTATCCTTGAGCTACCAGCACCAGATATTCGTGATAACAAAAGCTGGACAAGCGATGAGGGTATCAAAGATGCAAAACTCATCCTTGACTATCTCGATAAACCTTAGATATACGAAAAATATTTGCCTTTCGACCGTTGCATGGCTCCCCCACTCGCATGCAGCCTTGGTAAAAATGGGTATGTCTCGACAGAGCAAGAGCCCACGGGAGATGTGGTCATTGTAGTGATATTTACTTCATATTATCTGATTCTGTAGCTATCCCGTAACTTGTGTTCGTCGAGATGATAAATGCGTTTGATGGCCGTGGTGGACATTGCTCCCCAGGTCTCCCTTGACAACGAGAACAATCCAAAGCAGTTTCAAGATCCATTGAGTGCAGAAAATGGTATCTAGACCATATTACCGAGTAGAATTAAACAAGCAGGTCAACAATCTACCTATTATTCAACGCCAAATACAATGCCACCACCTATGCTATTCACAAGGAGACCTGCCTTGTCCCCCCTTTGGTTTCAGCCATTGAGTCAGAATAGCCTCCACAAGAACAAGAACGCCAATTAACTCGGCGAGGAACACCAATGGTTGGCATGTCCGGGCTGGCGAAGCCGTCAGTTGGAAAAGCTGAAGAATTACAGGGAAAAGGCCTCATGATTCATAACTGTTCCGAATAGCCAAGGCTTCAGAGTATTATGAATTATTATGAATCGAGTCTTCCCTTCCTCCTGCAATTCTCCTGCTTTTCAAACTCTACACGACTCCGTCAACCCAGACATTAAATATCCAGGCACCAACCATTGTCCTCGCCGGGATGCATCCAACACGAAAAAGCTCGCACCAAAACAATTAAAAAGAAGTCATGAGTGCAATGTAGCTCCCCTAGTTTTGACCCAAAAGAAACAGAGGAAGAAAAGTTCATAGACGCGTTGATTAGTGCATGCATCACTATCTTCTCGCGATGCAGCACATGATGCCAGTTCGACCGATGAACCAGAGGAAACCGGCGAAGCGGATGAGGGACAGCACAGCTGTTGCGTAAAGGAGGAATCGGAAGTACATGGGTGTTCGCACATCGGCGGCTTTCTAGAAGGTTGTTAGCGTTCGCTGCTGAGAAGGTGGAAATGGGGATGCTTACAGAGACGCCGAGGGTGATGAAATCGTCCGTCGTGACAAAGACGATCAGGACAATGTTGCAGAGCAACCAGAGAATGACCAGGCCAGTTCGGAAGGACTTGTACGAATCCTCCACGTCCTTCTTCTCGGGCTCCTCCTGGGCCATCTCGCTCATGGGGACCAAGGCTCGCCAGACCGTCTTTTCGAATTTGCTGTCAATGTCCTCCTGTTCCTGCTCGATTTCCTCAACGACGGCGTCCTTTTCAGTCTTGATGACCTTGGCAGAAGGCAGGGCCTCGGCCGTGTCGGAACCCTTGGTTCCCCACGAGACGTCGTGCCAGTTGTTGAAGGCGTACACCATCAGGATGTTGATGTAGGTGGACATGAGGACCATGTACTGGGGGAACGAGTGGAACATGTGCCACGGGTCGAGATAGAGGAATGAGGCGACATAGTTGAGGCCGTAGATGGTGACGAGGGCGATGATGATCAGACCGGCAACACCAGTACTGCCGCCAAAGAAACTGTCGAAAAAGGCCTTTCCGGACTCGAAGGAAATCTGCTCCTCGACTGGCTTGGTGGTGAAGGCTCGGTAGACGAGGTAACCGGTCAGGACGAGGAGATACAGCTGGATGAGACCGAAAACCATAAAGGATGCAATGTAACTGTACTTGGAGCCCTTGGGTCTGTTTCCGAGGGCAAGGACGAATTGTAGAACCAGGAAAGCGATGTAGATGTACTTGATCAAGACGTTGACGATGGGCGTTGCTGTATCACCGAATGGCCATCCGTGGTACTCTGAGAGAATCTGAGGCGTGCCGACCAGCTCCATGATGATTGTTGTCGTCAAGTAATAGGAAGCCAACGAAAACCAACTGAACAAGAGGTTGAAGAAGTTGTAGATGAGTTGAACGTGTAAGAAAAAGAGCCGGATGATGCTATGACCAGATCGATAAAGTCGACCAAAATGCATCAGGGAGTAGAGAGAGGCAGCAAAAGAGCCGTTGAGCCATCTTCGACGTTGGCTGATAAACTCGGCCGCGCCCTCGGGCACGTCTGTCTCGCCCTTGGACGACATGACGTAGCTGAGATGCCACTTCTGGCTGGCCTTGGCGACCAATTCGAAGCAGAGGATTCTGTCCTCGGCGAGGAACATGTTCTTCTTGAAGATGTTCATGCCGTCGATTCCCTTCTTGCCCAGCTGCTTGGAGAGCGTGTGGTCTCCGTGGAAATACTGCTCCAGGGGTCGACCCATGATGGCGCGGAAGCGGTAGGCGGAAAAGGCACCTGGCAGGACACTCACGTAGCCAAAGGCGCTTTCCATGGGCTTATCGAGGACGTTGGAAATCTTGTACTCGAAGTTCTGGACCGCAACGAGGGGATTAAGGAGGGCTGCACCTCCCCTACCCAGCATAGCATGGATCTCTCCACAAGCTCCGCCAAGGTCGCGATCGTTGTAAAAGGCTTCCCATAGAGACAACAAGGCTCTTGGACCGGGCTTTGTTCCAGCATCAATGAGAATGGCGACTTCGGGGTTCAAGATGCGACCAAACGCATTAAACAGCCATCGATGCGAGTTAATCTTTTTGCTATTCTTCTGCTTGAGACAGAAGATGAACTGCACGGGCGGGAGGTTACGTTCCGGCTTATCGTGTGAGGGTCGGACGAGCTGCTGATCAGGCGTGACCGAGATTTGACTCGTGTACTCAAAGATGTGGGCGACCGTCTCCTTGCCGTTGACGTCCTTTTTGATGACGCCGTCTTGGTAGATGCCGACCGTGGCCAGCACGTCAAAGACATTCTTGTCAACCTTGTCGATACCGTCAAAGACGAGACAGACGACAATCTTTTGCCACGCAGGACCGCCCTTGTTCCAGAACTTGGAGCGCTTGAGGTTCACAATGTCTCGGACGTTTTGCATTGTTCCGTGGAGCGTGCGGGCGAGGAGCACCTTGTCCTCGTTGTAATACGTGATGGCGATCAACAGCTCAGTGTGACGGTTGTACATACGCGGGCGGAGGTTGAAGCCGTTGCGCAGGGTAAAGTCGTTGGGATCGCACGTGGCGGCCGTGTAGCGCATCTTTGTGAATTCCTCCTCCACGCTCCCGGGACCTTCCCGGTACCGCGGCTCGATGGCGTTCTTGATGGCGCTGGGGACGGGGTAGTCGATGCTCAGGACGGAGCCCTGGACGAGCTTGACCTTGCGGGTTTTCGATCGGGTGAGACCGCGGGTGAGGGGCTGCTGCTGCTGTCGCTCCATCCAGCTCTCCTCGGGGTCGCGAAAGGCCGAGTCGGGACGTCCGTGTACAAAGCCTGGCACCGAGAGGGTCTCGTCCTGGCCGAAAGACTGCATGGTGGGAGCTCTTCGGATGACCGAGAGTCTCGACTCTGCCATTCTCGAAGCCTCGACATCATATTCCGAGTTGGGGGAACCCAGGCGATTGGGTTCATGACCGTAACCGCCAAAGCCGCCATTGCCGTACGGATCGTGGTGAAGGAGATCTCGAGAAGAGTCATTGTCCCCGGGCACAGGTTGGTTGAGGCCCGGGGGTGGTGTAATGCTGCCAAAGTCGGCTCCTGGAGCTGGGCTCACGCCATGATGAGGTGTAAACTGGTCGTACACGGGCGAGTATGGTTCGTGTTGTGAGGCCTGCAAGGGCTGGCGGGTGGGATCAGAGGATTCTTCGGGGGGCGGGCCACCAAAATGGTACTGGAGTGGAATTGTTAATGGGAATAACTTCAACTCGTATTGCTCCAACTCACAGCCTGTCCCGCCGGGAGATCCTGCATCTCCCGCGGCGCATCATAGTCTTGCTTGCCGTGCTGGTTAAAGGCCATGATGGACGTTGGTTGACGTCGTCAAAAGTAGCTTAGCTTAGCTTTCAGGGCATACGATGACGGGTCTACCGGGAGCTTCGGAAAGTGGAAAGTATGGTGAAAAAAAGAATGACGACGACGATGGAAGACTCGCGATAATCTTGATCTGGGTATTGATGAAACGAGAGGACACGGTAATACGTAACAAGCAGGTCTACACACGGACAGACGACAAAAAAAGAAGAAAAAAACGGGATATTTTTCGTTCAATCGAAGAAGAAGGAGAAAAAACAACGAGAAGAACTGTGAGAAAAACACTGGGGATACTGATCCTTATTGTCAATGATCTACCCTGCCGCGTAACATCTCTCCCCACCAAAAGAAGAATCTGCCATCTCTGGTTGGTCCGGATCAACCGATACTGACGTCGGAGTCAGGCTGAGCACACAGTTTGAGAGATTCTTTCCAACTCTGCTGAGCAAACCAAATACAGTGGAAAAAGGCAAGATTCAGGAAAATAGAAACAGGTCTACTATTTTTAGCCGGGTTTGTCGTTGTGTGACAAAGCCTCGTATCGCGCAACTACCGCTGCAGGGAGTGGGGGCCTTGGCTCCAACTGGGGACGATCCCAGGCCATCATGCAACTGTTCAGGCCCAGTAATTCAGGGTCAGGCTGCTTCTCCCCTACTCCCCCTGTCTCGTCCCGCTGTGACGTGTTTACGTCAGTGACCTCCCCCTGCGAGGCCCGACGTTTGAGGTTGATGCGATCGGCGGTCAGGGCACACTCCACCATGACTCCGTACAAATACAGTTGACTTACCATGCCCACGCCAGCTGGAAAAGGCAAGGACAGCAAAAATAGAAGGGAGTGCGACATTTTCTCCATCGTTGCCTGCCTACATCTCAACACAGTCAGATTTATTCATCATCGTTGGTGGCTTTGACTTGATCTGTTTGTTTGTGGCTCTTTATTGCGCTAACCCTCGTGGCGATACCTACGTACGCACGTATCCCAGAAAAGTACAGTCTCCGTCCCCGTCTCCGTCTCCTGTGGCTTTCGTCCCCTGTTCTTTTGCATGACCCACGACACGACCTGGTCAGACGAAAAAAGCACGCCCTTGGTCAAAGGAAGGAATGTCAGCATCGCATCCTTTTGAATCCACAACCGTCTTCTCTTCAACGTCAAACGCAGTTAACACAGCCGAGACAAAGACCAACCTTTTTTTCCCCTCCAAAATCCTCCACCGTCATCAACACTGCGTACCAATCAAAACGTCGGGTTGCCTGCGCAAGCCACTCGCTGCAAAAACAGCCTGTCACGGCCCAAAGGCGCCAACTATGGATCTGCCTGTCGCACGGGCAGGTGGCCATATTGGCGCATCCAGGTGGCACGACTTTGAACAGCGCATTCATCGCCTCTGCCTACCTATCAGCCAGCCTCTCAATCAGCTGTGACAACCAGGCTGTGTTTAAACTCTATTTCCCTTCAAAGCTGAAAAGGAGAGAGATAAACCACCTGAGAACTATTGACAACTACTGATCCTTCATGTGATGCATCACTTCCTTGTCGGGCATCAACCTGGTGTCTCGGCTCGTACCCAGCAACCGAATTACGAGCATGACACGGTTCCTCGTCCCGATTCTCACCTTGAACCTTTCAAAATAGCTTCTCAACTGGGGCAGCAGCAGTTAGTCCCAGAACACTCCAGCTCATCTCTCGCCAAGATCTGACAGGAAACGGTCCCACGGAAAGCCGGACTCGCCTTTGTCCGTGTCCCCCGTAGTCAGCAGGTGGTAGGCTTTTTTGTCAGTGCGTCGTCATTGGCATGACGGACTGATTCACTTCAATCTCGTTTCCGCACCCTCCGCTTCGGCTTCACGGCATCCTTGTCGTTCGTTTGTCATGCAAACCATTTTTGATACCTAGTCCAGACAAAAATTCAAGAGGCGAAGAGCATAAGCCGCTAGTTGTAAGCCATTAATTCTCCGTGACATGACACCCCCCGGTCAAGTGCCGTCTCACTCTATCTCCATTGACTATTCCATTCTGGATATCACATCAGCCAGAACAGCCAATACAGAGCGCCAGCATTCGCCGTTTTTGGTAACTCTCCGAACAATCCGTGAAAAAAAGAAAAGAAAAATAATAGTCGTCGACACTATCTAGCGCCATTCCGCGCCATATGCATCAAACAATAAGATAGGCAGCAATCAATCTCACATCACTCATACTCATCACACTCCTTTTCGAATTCTTTCAGTATCATCTGTATCACACGCTTAGTAAATCTTGCAGATCCATAGCTTTTCAACATACCTCGAAATCAGAATCCGCCATCGACGAAAACACGTGGTTCCTATCCAGCTTCAGTTTCGTCACCCGTGGGCTCTTGATGCCGAAAGCAACCCTCGCAAGGAATCGCGCATCGTCTCGGACGTCAGTCGCGTTCAACACTTCTTGAATCGCTGCCCGGTTCAAAGTCTTGGGTGGCGATGGTGGCAGCTTGACAGCCTTGCCGCTGAGACAGACTGTGCAGTGCCCGCACTTCTTCTTGTCGTCGGGGAGACTCATCCCGAAATGCTCAGCAATCGAGAGACCAAAGCACTTTTGTGCAGTTACGAATTTGATCACCTGCTGAATCCTGTCCAGAGCTTGCCGCTCACGCAGCTGTAGACTTGCGTATACCTCATCCGTCAGAGCATCAATCTCGGTATCCATGCTCGGCAGCTCCTTCAGGATCTTGTACTTCTGTTCCACCCCGCCCACAGTAAGTACGATGGCGCCAGAGTCATTGAGGTCGTTTAGAAGTTTGACAATGTCCATACGAGATGATCCTGTGAGCGAGGCTGCTTTGGACGGGTCGATGGTGTGATATTTCCGTGCCTTCTGTGCGTTTTCGAGAATGGCTTTAGCTTCAGGAGACTTGTCCTTCTTCAGACGGGGGAAGTAGATGGGTGTAGCCTCAAACTTGTACGAGCTGTACTCTGGTGTAACAGCCCGAATGAGATTGAATCTCAGTTCCAGTGTGGCGTAGATGACGCTCAATGGGCTCTGGCGAATGTCGAACTCTGACCCTTGAGCGTAATGGCTGGCTTTGAACGTGTCGCCGATAGGCTTGGTAACAACCTCGGTATCAAAAATGTTCGTGAGAAGGTTGTGCAAAGAGTTGCGAGAAGGCAAGTCTCCCCGGGCAAACGTCTCTTTGATGTAAAAATCTTCCGGACAGAGGTAGAGCACGCAGTGACTCTGTTCCCCATCACGGCCAGCTCGGCCAACCTGCTGACAGTATTCTTCAACGGTATTTGGGGTATCCCAATGGACAATGTTGCGAATGTCTTTGGTCGTCAGTCTGATTCTGGGGAGTTACGGAAGTGAACCAACCTGGCTTGTCAATCCCCATGCCAAAAGCGATCGTCGCAACCACCTAAGTCAATGTGAGAGGAAGAAACGATGGAAAGGGCATATTTGAGCTCACAATTTGGATTTTCGAAGCCATAAATTCGTCTTGGATCTTCTTCTTTTCTTCCACCTTCATACCAGCATGGAAGAAATGAGAGGGGAACCCATTCTGGGTTAGTTTATGAGCCAAGGCTTCTGCTTGCTGCATAGTCTGTCAGTAAAAGATATCCATAGACCGTAGGAAGGCTTCACAACCCTCTGAACTGTGACATAGACAAGGGTAGAACCAGAGTGGGTTCTCAGGAACTCGAAAAGAGGCTCGTATTTGTCCTGCTTCGTTGCCATGGCCTTGGCCTCCAGAATAAGACTAAAGGGGTCAGTTGCTAGTACTCGTGATTCCTTGGTCACACTCACTTTGGGCGGTACATAGACGTCATGAATACTCCTTCCTTAGAAATATTGAACGCCTCGCAGATATCATCAACAACGGGAGGTGTGGCTGTCGCAGTCAGGCAGATAACCCGTTCGGCATAGATCTCTTTGACAAATCGTGCAACTATACAATGTCAGTCGCCAGTTGACCAACAGCGCAAGAGGACTCCAACCTTTCAAATAGTCTGGACGGAAAGAATGGCCCCACTGGTGATCTGTTAGCAATATTCATCAGCATCGCTAGGACGGACAAGCATACCTCTGAGATACAATGGGCTTCATCAACACCAATGAGACGGACACCGCCCTTGACACGCTTCATCATCTCAACGAATCCTTCGTTGTTGAGTCGTTCCGGAGCACAGTATAAAAGGCGAAGCTTTCCCTCTCGAAGGGAGGTATTGATCTCTGTTAGTTCCTCTCGGGTCTTGGTGGAGTCAATACACTCGGCCGCGATGCCCTTCTTTTTCAGCGCGTCGACTTGGTCCTTCATCAAGGCAATGAGGGGTGAAACAACAATGCTGATGCCCGAATCATTGAGGTGTCTCTCGTTGGTTTGGCGATCCAGCTCGGGGAATGCAATTGCAGGTATCTGGTGAGGAGTAAGTAGGGGTAGATCAGGGAGAAATTCATGAAGAGGCATGTGAAATGCTCACCTGGTAGCACAACGACTTTCCAGCACCTGTTGGAAATACAACAAGAGAATTCTTGCCTGCCAATATTCGCTTGATGGCCGCCTCTTGTTCGTGTCTGAAAGACTTGTGCCCGAAATTCTCAGCCAGGATCTTTTCAGCGAGACGAAGCCTCGCCTTGTCAGCAGGATCTTCTGACACGTATCGTGCTTTTTTCTTCGGATTCAAGGATTCCATCTCGGTCAAGTAGTCTCTTTCATGTTTCCCGCCCGGCTTCTGGACAAGCTCTTCCGCGCTAATCCCGTCAAAGAGGTCGTCGCCTGAGCCGAATTCGTCATCGTCGAAGGCACTCATCTTGATGGCGCGGGGCCGCGCTGAGACGGTTCTTTGGGAGCTCCAATTGCGGTGTGGACTATTAAAGCCTCTCGATAAGACTCTAATCACTCTGAACATCAAGGCCGACAATCCGAATCTGGCGATGGCACGTAGGTATGTCGCAGTGATGCGTCGTGTCAAGCTCGATGACGACAGGTGGATCCAGGAGCGTGTCTAACGCCAAGTCACGTGGTCCATGACGGGCCAGCACGTGACAGGGCGATAACTGAGACAGTGGGACTCAAGTTGAAAGGCCAAGACAATTGAGTAAAGTCTCGTGAATGACCTTCTGTTGGCGAGTTCTAATGTCAGAATCTATCATGGATATAGCCTAATCTGTATCCATCTTGCACCCTGTGTCGTTCCTGGTGCTCCGGAGAAGTGCTTACCCTACACCAATGGACCGCAACAATGGGGCTTCAGTCTCCGCCCCTCCTTGATCCTCTCTTCAATAATGGCGCCGCTTGAAGAGTCTAAAACTCTAGTGGGAGCTATTGTTAGATAAGAGAGTCCGAAATTGTGTGACTAGCGTTCAATGTTGTGCTCTTCGTGTTTGATCTCCCACAGATACCAAGTTCGAGATTCGAGTCATGGCTGTATAGTGTTAGAAAAGAGAAGTACAAGGCATAACACATGATTGACTGGACACTGCTATTTCTTTGCCCCTATTGCCAGGCTTATTACTAGCCCAGCGGATTTCACAATCGTGCGCTCTATTTCCGCGGAGATGTTGCGAGCTGGGGATGCCGGGCTAGAATCTAGAGAGCCCAGCTCTGACACGTAACAAGTCGCACTCCTTCACGACTTTTTTTTGGTTCACTATATCTACCAAAGCCTGAAATCCAGGGTGACACACAAATGGTATGGGAAAAAAGTCCAACATCCCGAAAAAAGTGTCGACACCAACATATTCTTCTGGGATATATTAGTAGATATTGACGAATACGCTTTGTTTCCTTCCAAGCCCATGGGCAATCGCCCTTGTCCGAATGAGATGTCACTTGATATCACTGAAAGACTGAATATTATTCTCAAACTATTTTGTTCATGACTAGGATTCAACACGCGGTCTTTCACAATTGAATTATGGCGACTGGGATGCGATCGAGCACATCCCGAGAGATATAATAAAAACAGAAATACTTTAGCACTCATGGGGGGCAAGACGTCTGACTTCCTACTTTCCATGGAGCCATTCAGTCCCTTGAACGAAGTTTTGACAACTAGGGAACATCCCCATCTCCGCAATATGTACCATAATCAATGGATCAGCTAATATTCAAGACACGAGAGAAATCACCTCACCTTCGTCGTCGATGATCAAAGAGGGTCTCATGTCCCATATTGCAAAGCTTGATTAGACGCCGGTAATCGATAGTCAATCGGCTCCAGACTCTTGGCAGGGCGAGAACTGAACCTGATGGCTCCGCAAATCCTTCAAATGGGCACCGTACATCTTGCGTGTCTTGACAACAATTCACGCTCGTCAAATTTGCCATGCTCACACAGACCAGCCGTTCCCTTGCCATTTTGCTTGAGGCTGTCCACAACAGGCGGAAGAATCAATTCCACCAATTGAGAGCCGCTTCAGAATCAGGGGCTCCATCCAATCACTGGTCACATCGATGTAAGGGTTTACACGAGCTCACCCGTGACCCCTGCCCTAAGGCCACCTATGCTCTATATTTACTCTACTTTTAATAGAGTAAATATAGGTTAGGTCACCTATGCCTTAAATAAATCTAATTAATTAAAAATAAGTAAAAGTAGAGCATAAGTGGCCTAAATTTATTTTTATAATTAAGTATAATAAATTTCTTATATAATATCTTATTATATTCTTTTTCTAATTTATATATTATTAATATATTAATATAAATCTTATTATCTTAAGTCTTAAGACTTTTTTATTAAGTTAAAATAACTTAAATTTTAGGTTAAATAGTAATAATAATATCTAAATTAATTAAGTTTTAAATTTAAGTTTATTTAATAATAATATTTATTAAGAAAAGCTCTTAATATAATAAAATATTAATAAATAAATTATATATTAATTAATTACCTTATAAATTAAACCTCTTAATATTAAAAAAGGTCTTTTTATATTAATTTTATTAGATTTAATATAATTAAGGTATTTTAAGGTAAGGTTAAAAGTAATTATTATTATAATAATAATATATACTTTAATAATTCTTAATTAGTTATTTATAGTAAAAAGGGGAGTTATTTATATTATTTTTATAAGTAATTTTATTAAAAGTTAAAGAAAAAGTAATATTAAAGAGGTAAGTAATTATTATATATTAATTATTTATTAATTATATATTAATTATTTATTAATTAGATTTAATATTATTTTTATTAAAGCTATTTATTTTATTTTTTTTTTTTTAGCTTTTTTTAATTTTATTATTATATATATTTATAAGTATTAATATATTAAGGTTAAGGTTTATAATTTATTTATCTTAGAGCTTTATAATTATAAATATAATAAAGTTATAAAGACTTATTAAAATATATAAGTAAGAGTTAATAATATTATATTAATATTTAACCTTAAGAGAGATATTTAAAAATAAAAAATAGTTTATTTATTAATTATATATTAACTTTATTAATAATTCTTAATTAGGCCTAAGTTATTTTTATAAATTATAAGGCCTTATATATTTATAATAATTACTTTTTATTAATTTATAAGTTAATTCTAAAGTAATATATAATTAAAATATAATAAGTAATATTATTTATATATTAATTATATATTAATTAAATAATCTTAGGTTAATAATATATAAGCCT